>VDFB02213861.1:0-34977 GCA_007258455.2 Sequoia sempervirens
CTGGCTAATGGATGTGTGGCACCGAGACTTTGACAACCATAAAGAGAGGCTAGAACAAATCATGAGCAAGGTGGATCCAAACATTGAATGGATCAAAGAAATCAAGGTCGAATGTGCTCGATACCTTAAGATGGTGACAGACTATGATATGCCCACTGTGCAACTGGATCTAGAAAAGATAAAACCCTACTTCCAAGAGAAGATGAAGGATGGGATGGCTGGAGATATCACAACAGAATTCCTAAGTTTTGCTGCCCGCGCCTTCTATCAATCGGAGCTGTTCAGAGACCAAGGCTCAAAGTATGATGAGGATTGGAAAAGGCTAGAGGATAATGCAAAGGAATGGAGCTACCAAGCGCTGCGACACGAAATCATCGAAATAGACAAACTCCAGGTGGTTGTCCTCAAGTTCATAGAATACACAGATTCCAAGGGGCAGGGGGATAGCCCTGTCAAAGATGAAGAGCTTCCCGAAGAGTAGCTATAGTGAAAACAATAATTGGCTAAAGGACAAAAAAGCTACAGTACCATCAGGAAGAGGATGAAATAGGGAAGAGACAAAATGTAATTTTAAATTGTGATATATTGGGGGGTAGGTGAAACCCTATTTTGTAATGAATCTTGGCCACACAATAAGAATTAATCTTGGCCATTCATTGAATCTTTTGGGCACTATAAATAGGGCTCTCCTCTCATTTGCAAAGAGAGTTGAGTTGTTGTAAAGACATGCTGCAGAAATTTATAAAGAAAGGCATTGACTTGGTGTATTTTCTTATTTTCTCTCATGTTACTTGATTCAATCTCAATGTTAGATAGTTTAGGTTTATTGTTGTTTTTAGTTAGGCATCTTTAACTTTCTTTGGGTGAATTTTAGGAATGTTGTTGGAGGTGATTATGAAAATTCCTACCATGTTGATGATTCTTTGTCCCATACGCATTTGTTTGCCTAATGGTAGATAGTTGGCCGCAGGTTAAGCTTGGACTTAATTCAAGAAACTCACTCCAGAAACATTTCTCTTTGATTCATGCATGTACATGGTGAATGAAGGACAAAGTAGCTGCAGACCTTAGAAGATAGCACAATTTCCATGATACTGTGAAATCTCTGGTTAAGTGGGATATTGTTTTGAGAAATTGTCCATTACAGGAACTCCATTGTCACTATTCATAGTTAGTTGCAGACTTAGGAACTTTCCCTCTTCCTTGCCTTCTTTTCTTTTTTTTTAATGACTGACCTATGCTAAGGTTCATTGCACCTTGTAAAGCCAAATCCAACAACAAAATGGAGTCCAAGACTACTGTTTGAACCTACAGCCAATGCATAACAACTTTCCATCTCAAGAACTCCATTTCAAGATCCAACTTCCATGCTTTATAACCCATCCATAAGACTGCCTTGTGATTCTAGCAAATCACATCAAACAACTAAGATATTCCAAGCACTATGAAGATCTGACATTAGAGACCTTGGGATAGTGCAATCTAATTGTGGAAGATTGTCTTTCAAGAGGTGAATTGCACCTACACCGCGCCTATGTTGAAAGATGCATAAAAAAAACACCATCAACATAATTGAGTAGTCAGCTCTAGGCAGTGTGCCTAAATGCAAGTTCATTCCCCATATTTTCATTTCTTATACTTTTAATAGGGTATAATCTTGTGGAATGACCTCCACTGTGGTTTTTCCCCTAATAGGGTTTCCATGTAAAAAAAATATTGGTGTTATGTGTGTTTCTAAAGTGTTGATGATTTATGCTTTCATGGTTAATAATCAAATATGAGAATAAGGTTAATAAGTTGAATAAGTTTTAAATTCTATGACAATTGATTCACTCCTCGTCATCTCAGTTGTCTGCATTGTGTTGCCAACAAAATGGGTATCCAAATATACAAAAATGTCAAAATTGACCTAAACTAGGAATCATTCACCAGAAATGGTGAATCAATCCAGTTAGGATTTCCTAAAACTTGAAGGTTTGAATATGATCTTCAATGTCCACTCTTCATGTTCTTCCTGATTTTTGAATTTGAAACTCTAATTTTGGTGATGTAGGTGAAATTTTGGTGAAGATTATGAGCTTTCAAATGGGGGGAACAACTTCAAAAACTTGTGTAAAGCTTGCAACCTAATCTTCAATGATCTTCAAGCCTACAAAGCACCTAGATCTACAATCACACAAAGAGAGAGAGGGAAAAAGTGTTGATTGTTAGGGAATAGGGGTTTTCCTTGGTCAAACCCCTTGTAGGTAATTAAACCAAATGATGAGACAATGAAATGAAGTAGTGGAACATGAAACAGAGAACATGAATCATGTACAATAATACCTTGAATGATACCTTGCAAACGATGTCTTGTAAATCTACACAACTCAATAAGAAATGGCCATGAAGGATGTAGATCTTGATCTTGGCAATAGGTGTAGAACAATGCTTGATCTTGGATCTTTAATGCTATATCAAAACAAATGTTTGATGTTTGATATGCTTGAAATGATGATGAATCTTGAATTTCTACAATAATTGATGAAGAATTATGCCCTTCAATGCCTTAAAAATGATCTTGAATACTCTCTAGATGATCTCGTGAAGTCTTGGAATGCTTAACTCTTGAATTATTGACTTGATAACATGAATGATTAATGAAATAATGATTTGAAAGCTTGTTTATATAGGAAATGCACTCAAATGACCGTTTATTTGAACCCAAAGGCTGACATAGAAGAAATTTGAACTTAAAACCAAATTTTCCTTCTTAAAACGTCAAAAATAGGCCAAATGGGACTCATTTTCCATTTGTGGTGAATGGGTTCCACCTAGATGGGACTCATTCACACAAAGAGGCGAATGGGTCCCATAGGGCCCATTTTGATTGCTAAAGTGTCGAGGAGTGTGTAAATTAAGCTTATCTTGTTGATTTTACTAGGTTTTTGATTGAAATATGCCTTGGGATGCACAATATAGGGTCTTAGGGTCCCATTAATGATGATATTTAGGTCATAAATGCAAGAGGGCCAAAAATTCAATGTGAAAGTGTAAAATAATGCGCTTGGCAATATTAAATTAATGAAAAATTGGGTCTATTTAACTTAGAAGGGTCCTCAATCCAATGTGAATGTGTAGAACACATTACAACACTAGATTAGGTCCACTTAGTTTACAATCCTCCTAAATTTAATGTGAAGGTGTGACTAAATGCATTTTACAACATTAAATTAGGTGATAGTTAAGTTTATTTAGCTTAAACGGAACCTAGACCTAATGTGGATGTGGATAACACATCACAACAGTAGATCAAGTCCAATTTATCATTAATTATTCCCAAATTAAGCAAAGGAAATGTGTACTTTTTCTATTACCACAATCTATAACACTTGAAAAAAATTCAAAGAATTCTTAGTTGCTTGGTCAACAATGTATATATATATATCTTAGTTGTTCAATGCTTTTGTTAAATAAATTTTATTATAATAGCTAAGAGTTATGATAGCAAGTTATTCCATGAGCACACACATCTACTCTTTAAAACTAAAATAATCAATATTTGGCTATTTTAAAATGTAAGCTAAGTTATTCACCACCTTTCTACCATTGAAAAAATGAAAGAAATAAAATAAAATAACCTATGACATGAAATAAAATTTTCATAAAATATTGGTTGGATGGAAGTAATCTACAAATAGGGGAAAATGGCTACATGTAGATTACCAAATACATATTACAATTTTAAATCGTAATGAATGGTTTCAAATGATTTAAATAACATGCATAAAAAAGTGTACATGCTTCAATAAAGTGAACAATAAGATTAAAAAATTATCATTAATGTTGAGACACGTCATACTATACTCAATGCATGCTTAACCTAAGTAAAGTGGGCATAGATGGAGTTATTATTACTTAAATTATATTTTTTTCATTCAAAAAAGTACAAATTATTACTTAAATATTTTTTTCATTTAGAAAAATACAAATTAAATTAGCTACAACATTAGCAAATGTTATTATGTTGAAATTCTTAAATATAGAAATGATAGGGAAAGGACTAAGTAGTTCAACTTGTTCTACTAGTTGTGATAGCAATTATCGATTTAATTTATAATAGTTAAATTAATAATATAGCATCAATATTTATGACTTTAAAGTTGCTAGTGTTGATCTGAGTACTAATAGTTGAATGAAATATATTCCTAATGTTTAAAAAGAAACAAATAATGTGATGCCACATCAACACACCAATAAAATATGACTCAAAGCATAACAATTGTTCTAACTTTTTTGGGGATATTTTTGGACACCTCAACAAAATGTTTGTTGATATGGCATCATATTTGATGATGTGGCATTGAAACCTTAGTTATAAGAAGGGGACTTTCGAAGTAAGCTATTATAAAAATTGGAAGTAATTTGAAATTGGCATATAATATTTTGAATTAGTGTGCTCAACTGTTGGACCCTCTCCTCTATTTAAATCAAAGAAGTGTTACACAAGTGGGTGACTTTAAATAGATAATTACTATCTTTTTAAATAGATTACTATATTAAAAGCAATCTCCTCCACTCACCAAGATAGCTGATGAGAGCACCTTTCAAATACATTTGTTTTTCTAGGTTCCATTGCATTTTTTTCCACAATATATTTTTTATAAGACTATGTTGTCATAATTAGTCATAGGATTTTCTTGTAGATTTGTAATCATTGTCCCACGTCTGAAAACAATTTTTATCTCACTATGGATGCCAAATATGCATATGCTTAAAAATTAACATAATATTATCATGTTAGTACATTTGAAACACATTAAATTAAACATCCCTATGAAATACTTAACCATGCTAAAATATGCAAACTAAATAGAACAAAAACAACTAATTGCAAGCATATGAAAATATGAACAAACCCTTATCTCATAGTGGATTGGTGCTTCTTTGATGTGGAAATAAGCCCTTTCCCAATCCTTGATAAGCTCCAAATATGATGAAGATACAAGATGATACAAGTTCTCAAAGTTATGGTTGTGGAGAAAGATACAAAGATTGTGGAGGATTGATACAATAGAGAAGCTCTCTATTTATAGCCAAGAAGGATAAAAGAATGCCAAACATGGAGGATGTGGGACTAAAGATCCACCAATGACAAGATGCCACTTGTCAACATGTGAGAGGTTAAGGAATGAGCACATTTGTGTCTACGTGCCAAAGAGGAGGAGATTTGAAATTTGAATTTGATGACATGAAAATATTTAAAGGGATGAATTGAATGCCAAGTTTGACTTGTGTAAGAGACATGTAAGAGCTCTTAAATGCTTTGTTGGAAGGGACAAGTCCACTTGGAGGGAGATTTGAAATTGGGAGAATATTCCCTCAAAGATGTCATGTTGAAAGTAATTAGGAGAAATAATAAATCAAATAAATTGATTTATTGTGCAAGTGGGAAAAGCTAGAGGATGGGACATGGATTAGAGTTAGCATTAATCGAGTTTAATTAATTAAGATGAATCTTCGAGGTAATTTAGTTTGGATTAGATGAAGTTGGATTTATTTAAATAGAAACTTGGGAGGCTTAGTACATCCATTTAATTAAATACATTTGATTTAATTAAATGAAAAGATTTTAGAGGAGATAATTAAATAGAGTAGTTATTTAATTGAAGATAATCTTATGAGATCAATCAAAATACCTTCATTTATTTTAATTAATGGGTGAATATGAATTAGTTAAATATGTGTGATGTCAATTTTACATGTGTTTTTACTTTGAAGCAATGTACTTACATTTGCATTGGTTCAAGAATAGCTTTACAATCAAAATTCAAAACATTTCCTAATTTTTTTGGATACTTGATGGAAAAGTACAACAATTTTATTTCTATGAAGTCCAGTGAAAAGATTTGATTTAGGGGTCAATCTCATGATAAAGAAGAGGGTTCAAGATGGACATATGGATGTAGTTTGTGATGATGATGCAAATGAGATGGTTCAGAGATACTTAGAATAACAATCTATATTATCCTAAATAGCAAATGATACCAGCTGCATTTGAAGGATGGATGAGATGGATGATGTGATATGTTATGATTATAGAAGTTAATGTATGCTAATGCTTTTAATGGATCTTTGGGATGGATGCATTGGGAGTGATGATTACCTATTCTGAGTATGATATTAGCATGGAAAAAAGAAGAAATTAGATGATGACAAGAAGAGGATTCAACAAGCCAACTTTATTAGAGATACATTTTGATGAGAAATGGATGATTTTCTTATCAAAATTGGAGGACTTTAGAGGTTGCTTACCCTATGTTTGATAATACATAGATCACGATGCATCAAGGTATAAGAACCATGATGAAATTGTACCTAGTCGATGGACTTTGAATCGACAAGCAGGATAGGAGTATTCTTGTTCACACACTTGACATCACGAGAAAATATTGCTGATTTGTTCTTAACAAAGAAAGTATTAGCCAAGTTATATTACAAGAACGTCCAACAAGCACAACATACAAAAAGATAATGATCGATTCCCCATTCCATTCTCTCTAAATCTCTTTGATTAGACATCATTGAGAGGTCATTGGAATGAGTGCAATAAGATAAATTAAAAAAGAAAAGATCAAGAACAAAGAAAGTCAATGTTCTTATTCATACCTCTAGCCCGAGTTTTTTTGTTTAGGATAAGGCAGAGTAATTCATAAATAATCTGTTGAAGGAATCACCTCTCAGACCCATATTAAAATGGAATTCAGCGTCATTTTGTTTATCCAAAAGTGTTTTACAAAAAGACTAATGCCCATTGTAGGAAAAGGATGATACGTCGGACATGGCAATGGATGGCAAGTTGATAGGTTATTCTAGGCTATTGATATAAGGTGGTACGACATGTTTTGCGAATGATGATCAAGAGTTTGATTTTTGTGTTTAGAGGTTTTGTTTCTTCAATTTTTGATTTTTGCATTTTCAAGTTTGCTTTTTACTTTGATTGTTGTGGTTGTTTTACGTTGTTTTCAAAGGAGTGAGTGTGATAGTGTTCTTATAGGATGAGATTATTGTGGGTGAAGTGAGGAAATGAGACAAATGGATTTTTCAAATATTTGGATGGTTTTTGATATTTTTTCAAAAATTTTTGAAGAGCTGTTTTAGTATTTCAAGATTTTAGAAATGTTTTATTTCCATTTCCGATCTTTGGGGTTTTATGAGATTTTATGAATGTTTTTGTGTTTTTGTCTCGAGAGGGCGTCATTATTAGCCGCCCCATTCTCAGCAGAGTATGGAGTTCACTTATACCATGTTTTAGAGCTTTTAGATGTATGGATTTTTTGAAATCGTTTGGATATTTTGAGATTTTTGCATGAAGTTTGATGATTTGGATAGGATGGTAATGCGATGATATTGGTATATTTTGGGTGGAGTGAAAACCAGAGGCTAAGGTTGATTGATTAGATTGGCAGATTGCAGGTAATGATGCGCTTCGCTTTAGGAATCCCCACTTTCAATTCAGGATGATTTTAAGCAACACAAAGATTGGGAATGATATCTTCAGATGATGAGGGATTGATGATGATAACATTGTTGAGGATACACAACAATGCAAGGATAGTGTTAAGTAACACAAGGATTGGGAAGGATATCCCGAGATGATGATGGATTGATTGGATTTGATTGATCATGATTTTGAAGTTTGATTTGAACTAGAAGATGTTTTTGGATGATTTAATGTGACATTGAAGATGCAACTGATAGTGATTGTTTGGATCGATGTTCGATTGAAGATAAAACTTGATAAGGAACATCTTCTCATCAAAATGTGTCATGGGCTAGTGATTTGGACTCTGGATCACAAATGCTTTGACCAAATTGATTTTATGTTTGCCAATGTTTGGATCACCACATAAGTTGGAGGATATAAGTCAAGATTTATTCCTAAAGCAAGATGTAAATATTTTCCCCCAATTTCAAGAAATGTATGGAATGTCATGGGTTGATGCTTAGATAGGTGTATGGATGGATGGATATGGCAAGCTTGCAAAGGATGCCAAGGATTATCTTGCGATAAGATAAGGTGGTTGAACAAAGGAATGCTTTATTGGATATGCTTCATGGCTCAGATAATGTTGGGATAGGATAGGATCAATGAAAATTACTAATGTCAAGATGTTTACCATAAGCAAGTGTAAAGTGTGCACCAAACTTTCATCAAGATCATGATAACTTGGACTATGTATGCAATTGGATGAAAATGGATTGGATAAATGGTTCATGGATGAATGGATTTATTATCGATAATATGGATGGAATGTTGGATTTATTATAGATGAGATGAGATGCTTCCACTTGAAATGGCACACACAGATGCTTGATTCTACTCATGATGCCTATTTTCTAGGTTTGCATCATGGTACTTGTCCAAAGCACCACCATAGTGGTTTTCACTAGAGGAATTTTTTTTATTTTTACTATTTTCAATCATTTTTCTAATTTCTTTTGGATTTTCATATTTTTTTAATTTTTTTAATTTTTTGAAAGATTTTAAGCTCATGTTGAACCATCTGGAGGTGTCGATGTAAATGCTTCTATCATAATGTGCCATTGATATCCTACTTGAAGAAGCTGATTTGCCAAGATATATGCACTTGAATGCAACTTTTGAGATTCTTGATCTACTTTATTGATTTTGGGGTTAACTCTATCTCTATGCGCACATCGCGATAGATTTCCTTCAGAATCCTTATGATGAGGGGTCATTGCCAATACATGGTCAATTTTATAAATGGATATCATGCGTGGAGGCATGGATGGAGTGTGTCTAGGGATAAGAGATGGATTGGTTGACAGTTTGGAACCTTTGACTCTCCAAACTTGGGAAGATGAGCAATGATGGGTGGATACAGAAGTGTGCATGGAATTAGGACCAAATTCTTGATACACTTTGTACATCACTTGAAAATCCTGCTTTTTCTTTTGTGGACATCTTTGATGGATACATTTCCCTTTTTCTTTTTCCCCATAGTTTCTTTGATTGATGGAGTTTGATAGGGATAATCTTTCTTTGTATTCTTTGGTATTCACTTGTATTTGATTTGTCTAATATGCTTCTTAGCTTCTTTTTATTTGATAATTTTCTTTGTGCTTTGATTCAAATATTTCTTTTGATGTTGGTCCCAATTCGTGGATGGGGTGATGGGTGGATGAAGATTCATGGCGTAGCTAGTTGTAGTATTGGAATTGGTTTCACCATAAAGATTCTTTGTGCTCCCTATGTTGATGTTTTCTTGAGACATAGTTGCCCCCAGTATTGTGGAATTATTACCTTCATGCTTTGATTCTTCCTATTTTGAGATGTGTTGTTCAGTAAGCACTCTCTAATAAATGGCCACTACAAATCATGTTGTTTCAATTTGCTGCTCTGCTAACCCCAAAATGTCATGTTTTGTTTGACCTATTTCTTTGAGTGGATAATGTTGGATATCTTCCTACATGGTTTCCTCAATCTAAATTTGGGATATATTTGATCCTAATGTTGACAAATAAATTTGACTATAGGAATGAATAACTTTCTCTTTTGTGTAATAATGTCAGGAGTAATGGAATCCTATTCTAAATGAAGATCATCTATGTGTCCATCCACATTAAGCATATCATGGGTAGATGGAGGAGTATGTGCTATGTGGATATTATCATCATTTGTGACATCTTGTATAGATAAGAGAGTGTCTATTAGATCATTATAGTATCTTGGAGATACGAATTCTTGATCTTGATTAATTTTGGGATTTCTTTTGACACGCTTTGGATCAGTTTCTTGACATAGGTAAGTTTCAAAGGATGGATTGCTTACAAAGGGTTCTTGGACATCATCATTAGACATGGGAATTGGCTCAATATCCTCTTGATATTTGAGTGGAATTGGATCAAATGTTGAGTTGAAGATTCCTTCAATATCTGCAACCATGAGGTTGAAGGATGTCATTATGTCTTGGAAAGGACCATTGCTAGACTTTGCTGAAAGATGTTGATCATGCTTTCGAATGAATTTTTGAGATATGTCCTCTAACTCATTAGGTGATGTAGAGACATTTTCAACATGGTCATTGGTCGAATCCTAATCATTGTCCCCAATAGTTATCATTTTTTGTGCTTGTGCTTGTGTTTGTTGGGCAACTTAAGAGGCTTGGGCAGCTTGAGCTACTTGTCGAGCTTCTTGTTGTTGTAACAATGCTTAGGCTTGCACCTAGGTGGCTTCCAGTATTACTAGAGGGCCTTTTGGCAGGCTTGGTAAGCTTTTAGCATTATACTGCATTAGCTTTCCATATTTGGTTTTGGTGGTAGTGGTGGTGGATTTGGAATTGTGTTGGATGTAGTGACACATGGTTGAGATACATTTGGAGTGATTGTAGTGGTTGGTGTGAATGGAGTACTGGGTCCTTGGGAGAACACATTTTGGGGTGTTGGGATCGATGACATTTCTTAGTTAGATACCACTTGTTGTTGTGATATAAATGGTATATTTGGACGATTTGATGCAATGATTTGATTGGTGCTTGATGGATTTCCTTGGTTTGATTGATTTTGGATAATGTTCTAATTTGGGATGATTTTTAGATTTGGCATGATAGGTTGAAATTGAACATTGTTGATGTTGGGAATCATATTGCCTTGATTTAGGTAACTTTGATTTTTCATGGTGTTACCTTGACTTGGATTAATACAAAGAGTTGTTAACATCTTGTTTGGACTTTGAACAAAATTCAAATGATTTGCAAACATATCCATCCCAAAGTTTACAAAGTTTGGACTCAAAATGTTCATGTTTTGTAAAGTTGTACTTGGTACATTCTCATTTGCAATGTAGGGATTTGATGGGATGATGTTGTTCGTTTGAAGGCTCATGCATTTATTGTTTGGTTGATAGAATTTTAGGTTTGGACTTGGATTTAAATCTACCATCGCGAAAGGTGTTCCAAAATTTTGAATGGGAATACTCACATTTTTTTTACCATTGAGGTTTGTAGGAGATAATGATCCCATGTATGGATTGTATAAATATGAGTTTTGATAATCAATCGGCATTGTAAGGCTTTGAAAGTTCAGTTGATTTGGATTACTCATGATGTATGGAGAAAGTTTATATTCCATGTTTTTCTTGTGTTGAGGTCTAGTTTGGATCGTAAAATAAGGATCAATTTTCAAGATTGTGGGAGGTGAACCTCTAATTCTTTGGGTTGATCCAAACTCTAGGTACAAAAAAGAAAGTCTCAGATTTTAAGGATCAAAAGGATGGTGATGAAATATGAAAGATGGATGATTGGTGAATGATTGGAACTCTTAGGAAACCTTGAAGAGGATACTAATCTTTAGGACTTGGATTGATATTTGATATGATTTGGGATTGGTTTTATTTGATTTTGATAGTGAACTCATAAACTCTAAGAGGTTGGATGTTGTCCTAGAGTAAATTTGTCCACAAGATGCTAATTTGACTAAGTGCAAGAAGAAGGATTCATCTAAACACACCTAACCAAACAAGATGATTTTTTGATTGGATTTTGATTTTGGATTTATGAACTCCTAACTCCAAGATGTTGGATGTTATCAAGGGATAGACTTGTTCACTAGGATCGATAATTTGACTAAATATGCGGAGAAGGATTCATCTACACACATCTAATCAAAGAAATGATTTTGATTTGGTTCAAATGATTTTTCCCAAAGTTTAGCATGAGGGATTTTTTTTTCAAGATTTCCAAGAATTGTTCATGAGATGATTTTGATTTTGATGTTTGGGAGATGGATGAAAGTTTTGATTTTGATCCTAAGAGACTTAGAGAGAATTTTTTTACTAGACCAAGATATTGAAGAACATGTTTTTATCTAAGAGTAGTTCAAACCAAAAGAGGTCAATGTTTGCTCGAAAGATGATAAAAATATAAAAAAGAACATGTGTGTGGTTCAATTGATTTAATCTTGGTTAGTGACTTGCTTTTACCACAAACACACTTTGTGCTTAGTTTTCAAATTGAATGTCTATGTCTCAATTCCTTTTCATTCCACAAGGTTCATTATGTGAAAATCAAGGTTTCAAGAGCATAATTTCCTATTGTTGACTTTGGAATGAACAAATTGAGATATAGGTCCTATTGTTTAGAAGCATTCTAGGGATAAGAACCCCTAGGGACAAGCAATAACACGTGGACTTTTCAAAGGTATTTGTTCCTCCCAAAGGGTTTGAAATTCTGATGATTCATTGAATGTTGGTTTCAATGTTTTGGATCCAAGCACTGTGTTTTCAAACTGACTCACAAGCAATATAACATCTTGGCTCAATTGGTACATTTTTCTTGGCAGACTTGCCTCATGCCCTTCATAGTAGAAGAGATGATTTTACATGCAACCAAGGAAAAATATAAAGGTGTGTTGAGAATGAAGTCTTAACCTCTATATGTTAACCAAGATCGAACATGGCAAGTAACTTCTTGGAGTCTAAGTTCCAATGCACCACTTTGATAAACTCGTTGGATAGACTGGTTGGTTAATATAAAAAAGGTTCTTAATGACAACAAACCGTGAACACCAGAACCAACACTCACCCACTTCGCCACTTAAGGCGTGGGATAAGGTGCAGTCTGTTGTTTGTACAGATTGGTGCTAATTTATCATGATTGAACACACCCTTTGATATAGCCTACTAGTAAAAATGCTTGCAAGAACTTGCCTATGAGTTTCCTATTGCGAGGTGTGTCTCATAGTAAGCCCTCTCTTAAAGGTGACTCAAATCAATAAAATGCATTTTGAGTGTTTCTCTTACACCCTAGATCGTACGAAGCACAAGGGGAGAGGATACACACTCAAAATGCATCAAAGACAAAATCACACAATTCAAGCACTTGTTCGTTTTAGCCTCAAAGCAATGGTGAGTTCATTTTAAAGCACCAAACTAAATGTGAAGTATGATTGCTCAGTTTTAGACCAAATCAAAAATTAGTAAGTTTCTAAGTTTAATTTTAACCAACTTGAAGACATCAAATCAATGGTTATTTAAAACCCCATCACGGAAGTGAGTTGGCCTAAAATAGAAAATAAAAGTAGAAAATAAAAGCTCTAGATTATTACAATAAGCATTTAAAAATGCTTTTTTAAGTTCAAGTTCAATTTCAATGCTTAATTCTTCAACTCAAATTTACTTTGATTTATCCGTCGTGATATGAAGTAGATCAAATTTATAGTTAAGCATGAAAAAATTATCAAAGTTAATAGATAGACTCCACCTCAGCAATTTGCACTCAACAACTTTAAATTAGCAAAAAAAATGAATCACAAGTCCACAACTTTAATTAAATTAAAATAGAAAATGATTTTTTCCCTTTTTTAGATGTAAAGTACGGTGGCCAAATTGCAACATCAGAAGCTCATCATATCAAGCTTGGATCCCACACAACAAAGTAATTGCAGTCAGATTAAAGTTTATAGTAGTCACTTTCCACAATGATGTTAATCTACACAAACAAGCTTTTAGATCTATAGAATCTCACTAAATTTGTCCTCTATCATTAAAGATCTTTATAACCGCCTGAAAAAAATTATCAAAAAACCTTTGCAGACTATCTTAAATATAAAACTCACCTTGTTTTGGACAATGTGTTAGACCATATTCCATGGTAGTAGGATAGATTTAAATGTGTTAACAAAAAAAAAGATTATAGTTTCAGAGAAAATCAAATATTACGTGTGACAACAAGATGTAAGTTGCAGATAATTTGAGAAAATCAGCTATCAAATAATTTTCATAGGAATAATATGTATCTACATGTATGTATGCAAATTTTTAGAAGCCCATACTAATTATTTAAAGGTTCCATTGATATCCAAAGGTGGGAATGCCAAGTTAGCCATTGTTTGTGTTGTATCTCTTATAGGCAGTTGTAGGAGTGAAAAATTGAGCACATTAAGATTTTCCCAGTGTGCTAAAGCCATACAAAACAAGGTTGTTGTCAATGAAGAAACTGAGAATGATGTTAATTTTTTGCGGAATCAAATATGCCAACTAAAGGATGAACTAATGAGAATAAAATCATAAGACAATAGTCAACCTATGGGAAATGGTGGCTACTCAACTGGATGGAATGCTTGAAGAAGTTTAAACCTTCTCAAAATGAGTCTTGCTCTACTAACACTATCACATATGGATATTGACAATGATGAAGATATGTAAATAGATGAGGATGTTGTGGAAGGAGTCTCTCTAGAGAAGTCATCCCAATCTACATATAATGATGAATCCACAAAGGACTCAAGAACCTCAAGTAGTAGTGAAAAGGAGGAAATGCAAACTAATTTACATGTTCCCCAAAGAGAAAGTATTGATGTTACACCTAAATCTAAACTCAATGCTAGTCACCAAAATGGGGATACTTCCCATCTAGACTATTTGGTTTCAGAAATCCATTCATGTGTCCCAATGGATGATGAAGTATGCAAAGATGACTTTGTGTTTTTCCCAGAGGGAAAATTATTTTTGTGTGATGATACTAACAATGGTAAAGTAATGACCAAGAAAGTATGCTCAAGCAAAGATCAAACAGACCCTATCAGTCATGATCCAAATGGTGAAAACAGTGATGGGTGTTGCCACAATAGTGGTTTACACTTTCTGGGAGATCCTGATTTTTGCTAAAATCACATATTTTTTAAAAATATAATGATTTAAGCCTTGAAAAGTTCCATTTCAAGGATTTGAATTGAAGAGGGTTTTATCAAACCACCTTATACCAATCCCCCTTGAATAGAACCCCGCTAGTTTTAAACCATACCTATAACGGAGTGTCCTTTACACCTATCAAAATGTTGATAAAAAACCACTTTTGATTTACCTTTTGGGGTATCAAATAAATTCATTTAAAATTTATTTTTTTCAATTATGTATTCTTTATTATAAGCTTCCAAAAAAGTATAATTTTAATTAAATTTAATTTGATTATTATATTTATTTTTTTATTTCTTGTGAATGTAGGTTTTTCATCGAAAATAAAACTCTATGTTCTACACGTGGAAAAATAGAAGATTATCAAAAAAAAAATGAAAAATATGAGTGCACCAAATATTGAATTCCTTGATCCAACAAAAAAATAAAATTTAATTTCGATACATACAAAAAAAATTATGCGTTATACGGTCACACTATGTCTAAATTATAATTGGTTTGACTTCAAAACTTGATTAAAAGAAAAATATTCAATTAAAAGCAATCTAACCAAGTGGAAGCACTAGATATTAGAGTTAGAAATCCAAATTTGAAAGAATTAGAATTTTATCCTTCATGGAAAAAAGTTGTGTTATACTGTGAGTGTCACTTTTTAAAAATGCTGCTTTTTGAAAAAAATAAGTTTTCAAGGGAGATGGAAAAAGAAGTGCTATCTGATTCCAAATTTTTTGAAATAAATATATTTATAATCTAAAGACAAAATTTCACAAAACTCTAGTTTGCATCATCTTCAAATTCCTCACGGTTTAGCTGCTATAGGTGCCCGAAAGTGAAGATTTAGTTAAAAAAATTAGTTCAATGTCCAATTTGGCCAAAAATTGTAAACCACTATTGTGGGATCACCCTAATGTTAATAAGGTGCAGGATGCTTCATCTCCCACATTAAGCATTGTAACAATTCCATCATTCCCAATCCTTCAGACTCTGTCTTTAAGTGTCTCACCAAGGGTTCCACACACTAGGAAGAGTATGAGTAAATCACTCTGCAAATCCATTTTATCTCCTCTAGATGCACATGGATCTGATGTTTTGAACTTATCCTTTGATCATTTTGTAAGAAAGGGGGGTACAATAAGTATTCTTCCAGACCACTCTATTACCCTATACTACAAAATCAGAGTGGAGTTTTATATCTCATCAACTTTTTATATCATTGTCGCCTTTATCAGAGTGTTGGATTATCACCAATAAAGTGCCACTATCTCACTTAACGATAAAAAACAAACACATTCGATATCTATTTAATGAATCCGTAGTCCAACTAGAGACGCATATGTGATATCAAGATTTTAATAATGGCTTTAGCTAGTGTACTCATTTTTTAATCTATCATTTCCATTAAAAAAATAAAATTTATTTGTGATTCTACGAGTACCTATCCTTGAAAAAACTTAGGTATTCATTAATTATTACAATTTAAATCAGGAAAGAATTTTAATCAATAAATGCCTATTGACTAATCTTAAATGCGTATTGATTAGCAAGAAAGTGTAGCCATTTAAACTTTTTTTTGTTCATGATACTAATCAAAGTAGTCAAGAAAATTTCAAATGTATAAAGCAAGAAAGAGTACTAATCCATAAAGTCCTATCGATTGACCTTGAATTCCTATTGATTGATTTTTTTAATTTGATTCATTTATCACTCAATCTGTGTACAACCCATCTTCATGTGCCACTGCACAATTTCTTGCACATACCTAGACATTGCAAGTCATTAGTGTAGTCAAGCCTGAGCTCTCAGAATAGGTGGAATGTAAAAGTTCTAAGTGTTTGTGATTCTTTTGGACGTGTTAGGAGATTTCAAATACGAGCATTTAACCATGCCTTGACAAATGGTTATCCTGCTTGATCACGATTCATAATTTTCACTTCAAAGATTCAATGCATCCTATTAATATTCCTTCTACTAATAATGCCACCTCAATACGTAGAGAAACAAAGAGCAAAATAAAAAACATCACAAAAACTCGCCATTGTGTGAGGGCACATAAATAAAGCTATTTTGTTTTACTTCAAGATATCACAACAAATGTTGAAAGTAAATCCAAAAGGGCTTAACTTCAAAACACTACAAAAGAGAAAAAAAAGCTCCATGTATTTGAAATTGAAAGGTTTGCTATGAAAAATAGAAGACTTTATGAAGTTGAGATGTCCTCGTTTTAACTATATAGACTTGCAAATCTTTTCTTAAAGAAAAAAATGATTGATAGAGCTACTCGCACATTAGCAAAGATTTTCAAGAATGATGTTACGTTGGTAAATATTTTTCCATTCTTGTTTGCTGCATCAATCAATATTTAAACAGAAACAAAGATTATATATTTGTTAGAAATCAGGGTAAGATTAATAACATGAAATGGATGCAAATGGAGGCTACCGAGAAGCCCTTCTTTTAGCGCCATCATGTGGATTCCAAATCCGCATATGCTTAAACCTTAACATAATATTATCATGTTAGTCAATTTGAAACACATTAAATTAAACATCCCTATGAAATACTTAACCATGCTAAAATATGCAAAATAAATAGAACAAAAACAACTAATTGCAAGCATATGAACACATGATTAAACCCTTATCTCATAGTGGATTGATGCTTCTTTGATTTGGAAATAAGCCCTTTCCCAATCCTTGATAAGCTCCAAATATGATGAAGATACAAGATGATAAGTGCTCAAGTTGTGTAGTTGTGGAGAAAGATACAAAGATTGTGGAGGATTAATACAATAAAGAAACTCTCTATTTGCAGAATAGAAATATAGAAGAATGCAAAACATGGAGGATTTGGGACTAAAATCCAACCAATAGCAAGATTCCACTTGTCAACATGTGAGAAGTTGAGGAATGAGCACATTTTGGTCAATGTGCCAAAGAGGGGGAGATTTGAAATTTAAATTTGATGACATGACATGTTTAGGGGGGATGAAAAATGAATTAAATTCCAAGTTTGACTTGTGTAAGAGACATGTAAGAGACATGTAAGAGCTCTTAAATGCTTTGTTGGAAGGGACAAGTCCACTTGGAGGGAGATTTGAAATTGGAAGAATATTCCCTCAAAGATGCCATGTTGAAAGTAATTAGGAGAAATAATAAATCAAATAAATTGGTTTATTGTGCAAGTGGGAAAAGCTAGAGGATGGGACATGGATTAGAGTTAGCATTAATTAGGATTTGATTAATTAAGATGATGTTAAGTGATTTTGACTTTTGACTTAGATGCTTGGATTTATTTAAATCAAAAGGGAGGAAACTAATGCACTATCCATTTAATTAAATACATTTGATTTAATTAAATGAAGAGACTTTAGGAGATAATTAAAAAAAGTGATTTATTTAATTAGAAGATAACCTTAGGAGATCAATCAAATAACCTTGATTTATTTAATTGACAGGCAAATATGAATTCATTAAATATGCGTGATGTAAATTTTACTTGTTTATGCTCACTATTGACCATGCCTGAAAACAATTTATGATACTCCTAAAAACAATTAATGAATTAAAATAATACATGATCTAAGATAAAATCTGATTTTATTTGGAAGATTTGATTTTATTTGGAAGAATTTATTTTAGTTGGATAATTTTAGTTGGATAACATTTAATTTATTTGGAAGATTTGATTTGAGTGTTTTCTGCTTCATTTTTATCATAAGAGTTCAAAAAGAATTTCAAAACTGTGGTAGTATTTCTTTTCTACTCTCATACTATTGAAGTTTCTATTTAGCAAAAATAAATAGATTTGCTTATTGATTTATTTATTTTCTTACAATATTTGATATTTTCTATAATTATAATTATTAATCAAGATTTTTAGTTTTTTTTTAAAATATAAACACATCCCTTGCATCCTCTCCCAAAGATAATCAACTATTGTTTGCATGCTGTGTTGATAATAATATACATATTTTTAATTCTTTCAAATGCATGATAAAAATGCATATCTACGCAGTAAAACAATTTTAATTATTTTGGTCTTATCCTTATCTAATCGGATCAATTGTCTATAAATACAGTTGTTATAATTGATTTCAAATGCATAATATAATATAGTCTTTCTCATCAGCTTGGCTATTCACTCATTTCTGAGTAGATATAATTATTTTTCATTCAATCAGTTGTACATGATTATTTTTCAGTCTAATGTCTATGCTTTAATTATCATCTTTCAATGATTAACTGATTTAACACATTTCTTTTAAATAGCAAATATAATTGTTTTTCATTCAATCAGTTGTATATACTTATTTTTCAGTATAATGTTTGTGCTATAATTATCATCTTTCAATAATTTACTGATTTAAAGTCATAACTACTAACAAACAATTGTTACATGAACTTTAATTGTAATGATTTAATTTTCTTTTTTTTTTTTGTATTTATTTCTATCAATAATAAATTGAGTTGCATTGTCATCTCTATGAATAGATTTTTGTTTTATAATATTTTTAATTAAATAATTTTAAAATAAAATTTAATAATTTTTTTTATTAATTATTAATAAATATTTTATTACACTAACAAATAACAAAAAAGAATTAATAGTCATAGGCAAGGTCTCTTAACTTTTCTATGACATATCCTTACATTCCTAGAGGTGTAAGTGCTAGTATAATTCAGATCTTATGTAATTGCTCTACCTATCCAAAATATATTTATTGATTGTTAGTATGTTTTTTCCTATCTTATATTTTAGACCCGTTGTATTTGTTTTTATCAAAAACTGATTGGCAAGTTAGTAAAAAAATTCGAAATTCATGAATATAATATTTGGAGATGATAAAAAATAGTAACATAATAATTCCTTTTACAAACTTGCATCTCTCTAACTGGTGAATTCCCTTCTTGAATTTAGCTTTTATTAGTTTTTTTATTAAGCTTTTCTTAGTAGTCGAACTATTTTTAGGTTTTTCAAAGTTTGTACATGTAATTTGCATGTCTAAACAAATATAAAAACTAATTCTTGTTTCTTAACGTCGATTTATTAAATATTTAAAAAATTGTGTGGTTTAGTTTTCTAGATCCAAACTCTAATGTGTCAATGAATATTGTAGAAAATACCAAGTATACAATGTAGATGTAAATTATAATGTGTCAATGAACTAATATTCTATGGAGATGTAACTTTATGTGCTCTTTAATTTACTATGTCTTTGTGTAATTTTATGATTTACCATTTTCTAGATTTTCTGATAATGATGTCATGCCCTAAACTCACTCTTAGGACAAAGACACATTTATCAATTTTATTTTTTTACATTATAACCAAAATTTTCATTAAACCTAATAACATTATTAATGTTAAATCTTCAATTGTTATATTAATATTGTTTCTTCTATTTAAACAACATAATATTATTATTTTCAAATCTAAATTTAACATTAATAATATTGTCTTTATTTGATCTAAAATAACAACAATATTTACTCTCCAATTTACAATAATAGCATTATCACAATTTAATCAAAATATAAATAATGTTATTTATTTGAAAAACAATACAACTACAGACAATAATCTATTACAGCAAGGAAAGGGAAGAGACAAATATTTACATTAAGTGTAACATTATCATGAAATTAACATAAAACTTTAACTATTTATTTAACTAACAGACTCCATATCATGCGATACGTAAAATCAAGAAGCTTCAGATACGTTTTTTTACTGGTGTTAACTTCGGTGCCATCTACAGTCTATAATATTGCAGTTAATATTTTTTAATGATTATTAATGATGATTTTTCTTTCACTTGCGCCAAACCTCTCATCTTTTTAAGTTATAAGAAGTTATAATTGGATAAGGGATAACAACTCAGGTTAGCAAATTTAAACGATTAAAAAGAAATATTGAGTTCTTGGATTGTAATTTACATGCATAATCGTTTAATCAGATCATGGATGGCTACGAAGAAATAACCATTTATTACTCCAACTAAATCATTCACATAGATCATTACATATTTGTAATTTACATGCATAATCGTTTAATCACCGGAAATCGGTGAGTCTTCAACAGTCATTTAAATTTTATCCTATGGTTCCCTAATTTATCAGAGATCAACCATGGTCATTAAACTGAGACTACCACCATTGTAGGTGCAGCAACATCCACTCAAGCTATGGTGACAGGTTCTAGAGGAAGGGTGTGTAATGCACAACCCTAGGGAAGTTGCAATTCACCAACCAAATGCAACAATTTTTTATTTTTATTTTTTAATTTTTTAAAGAACAATAACATACAAGTTCACTACACATTGCAACATCCCCTAAGGCTACGAGACAAAGATTACTTAAACCCGAATTAAACAACCAAGGAAAGAAAACATAACATCATTCAATTAAGGAATTAAAGTACATACATTCCATACATGATATAACATCAATGACAAATCGATACATCACGATAACCAATAACAATTGTTTACATTAAAATTACATCACTCATTCCCCGAATGAGGTAAATCAAATAAACCTGATAATTTATTACAATTTCCACCTCGATACAAATGAGGGGTAATGAAATACAAGAATAACAGAAATGAAAGAAACTAGAGGAGCAACTGGATCCAACGAGCTCTCCAACATGAAAGTCTCGTCCACACGATCACGAACAAAGCCAACGGTGTAAGGTGCACGTTCCACCCAACCAAGTGAAACCCAAAGGCTCACCCCCCGTGCTAGGAGATAGTAACAAGGATTTCTGGTCAAGACCAAATACCTCTAGACAAAGGCTAAACATAACTGAACCGACTCAAATACCAACAACATCACTTAACACAGTACGAAAACTCACAAGACAACACATTGCTTCCAAGTTACATAGGACAAGTACACCATTGTACAACACACAATAACTGATTCACTTGTTGACGTAGGGAGAGTGTCATACATAAATTGCCATGAGTTACCCTAGCTCAACCTTCCTAGGCTACCGGACCCCCATCATGGGTTACCCTGGCTTGCCTCTACCGGCGCCGGACCCTCATGCAAAACTATGCGTCTCATCTCATCTCGAGTCTTAACAATGCATGTTCCATGAGAGAGGCATTCTTTAACTTTATTAGTGTGAAGTTCCCCATTAATTCTTTTAAATTATCTCTTGATTAAACCCTAGGTGAGTTACCCTGACACCACTTTGGGCGTCGGACCCCCACAAAGGGCCACTCTCCTACTGACAACACTGGGATACAAAACCCCCCAATCCAAGGGTAGACAACATGCACAAACTAAAAAAAAACCAAATTCCAACCTTAACACATAAGGTCACATAACCCGTTCATAGTACACGGTAACCAAAACATATCACAAATCCCGTTCATGCTAACCGGTGATAACACACTACAACCACGTGCACTACCCCAATAAGACACAAGTTTGACCGACATACCGACAACCCTTACTCTTAATATGACAACCTCAATGGAAGACTTTCATAAGCAAAGATTAAATAGCCCAACATCGAGAATACCGGAAACAACATTAGAGGAGTAGTACATGCATTTTTAGAAAAACAACTAACATTAGGATTTTGTAAATCCAATTCACTCATCAACATAGTGTATTTAACTAATTAATTAAATCATATTCTTTTCGCACTCATGTGAATGAGAATTCAAATTACGCTGTGAAACATTATGAATCTCAAACTAAACATTTGATTTTCATTTGCTTAATCAAACAAACGATTTAAATACAATCTCTTTAAATAAAATAAACATTTTATTTCTAATCATTTCTTTCTCATCTAATCTTTACAATACTCACAAAATACCCATATTTAAATGCACGTATATATTAACATACATATATAGTTATATATCCTTATGTATATATATAACTGCATATATATATTAAATATATATAAAATATTTAACAACAAGAATAAAATAATAATTTTATTTTTCTTTATTTTAAATATCTTATTATTTAATATATATTTAATATATATATATCATATATATATTTAAATATTATATAATATTTAAATATATTTAAATAATAATAATAAAAATTAAATAAAATAAATTAACACAAAGTAACAAATATAATATAATATATATATTATATTATATTTAATTAACTATTAAATAATAATATATGTAACATATTATATAAATATATAATATGCATTTTAAATGAAATAAAATAAGAAAACAAAAATCGCCCTAAAGGTTACGGGGTTCCATTGTGTATGGAGGTAGAGGGTCATTACTGATTTTGTGGAAGCCTCTGATATGAGATAGTAAGGCCTCTGATGAGTGTGGTCTTACGTGGCGTCTCCAATGGGGTTGGTGTGGCCGGTAGGTGGCTTCCGACCTCCCACAGAAAAAAATGTTAACCTAAAAAAAAAAAATTCGTAGATGCAGAAACCCCAGGAACTAAAAAAACAGAGTCTTTTCTTTTAAACCAACATTAAAATTTCAAAAATAAAACATTATATACATATGTATGATATATATATATATGTACATATAGATATATTTTACCAAATATATGTATATATGTATATATTATATATATATAATTTGTTCAAAATACAGTTATATTGAAGAAATGCAACTACAGAAATTTGATAAAGAAATGGAGGTTTGTTTTCTTTTGATCTTCTATGTGAGGATAGTTTGCATTTCTTAACTAAAGTTCTAAATCTTCACAAGATTTTTACAAGTTTATATCCAATTTTAAACACAAATCTAAGATGGGTTTTTTCATTGAAAACAAGAGATTGAATCATTCAAAATAAATCATGAACAAATCTTAAATTTTTTTTTTTACCAAAAGAAATCAAGAAAACTAAGTAAAGAACCTGATTTTTTTCTCCACAAACTTGAAGTTTTGACAATGGAGGTTGCCCTTGATTTGAATTCAGCTTCTCCACCAAATTCAGTCCTTCCTTCACCAATTTCCAAAAAAAACCATTCCAAACTTGCTCTCCTTTTTCTTTTCTTTTTTTGAAAAATAAAATTCTAATTTCCTTATGCAAAATTTTTCCCCAAATTTGTCAAAGCCCTAAAATGGACTCACCCACCAAAATTTATTGCTAATTTAGATATTTTCTATTTTGCAATTTTCAAACAATTTCTATTCTCAAATGAAATTTGCATAATATCTTTTAAATAAAATTACATTTTCAACCCAAATGAAAATTTAAATTTTCTTTTAACCAAATTGAATTCAACAATTCATAATGCCATTCTCAATTCTTTTTCAACTTTATTTCTAAGAAATTAAATATAAGACATATTTCTAATTTCTGATTTAATCCAAATATCTAATAATGCCCACATAGCTAAATTGATTTAATTTATCCCCATTAATTTAATTAGTCAATAAAATAAATCTAATTCAAAATTAGATTATTTTATTAATTAAATTAAATTAATTAATTAATCACTAATTTTCCAACATCTCAATAAGACAAAACAATCATCATTATAAATTCCAAAAGCCATTTAATCCCTTTTAACTTGAAATTTTAAATAAAAGCAAAGGGGAAACTAACAACATAAACACTGAACCCGACTAAGACCGACGACACACTATGGCTAGGGTGATGGTTTGACACTGAAATCCTAGTTACTATCTCCCAATCGATACCGTTGGTCGATGGACACGCTCAGACCTGTGAAACTAGGTGGAGTCGATGTCCTATACCTGCATCCTGCACACAATACGAGTGTCGAAACATGCATATAATATATTAAAACACACCGTGAAGAGGAAATCGCGGAATCCCAGGGCACTCGCATGCGAGTGATGTGATCCCGTCCCCTTCACCAATACAATATCACTAACCGACGCATCTAATTATCCATGATATAATCAAAACATAAAGCATCAGTAATTCATATACATGCTAATTTAATCCATAACATGAAATAATAATAACATCTAAATAAAGTACCATCACATCAAAACATAATGTTTACATCGCTTAACAGATAGCGGTTAAAATAACTAAGTTCCATAGTCACAATGCAACAGAAATAAAACATATCATAGAAGAACATTGTTCGATCAAAAAGCAAAATGGAGGGGTGTTACATCGCACTCCCCTTAGGGTCGACTTACTCTGGCACGCAAACAGAGGGATAAAACTCCCTCCAAACACACTCCAAAAATTAGATCCACGAGGGATGAACTCACAATGTTTGAAGGATGAACCTCTACTGATGCTTTCGGCTGACGGGTATCCACTCACAGTAAAGTACCCTATCGTCTGCTGCATCACCTCACGGATTGGCTCAGAGCCAAGTACATGCATGACTAAAACTAGAAGCACCCGTGAGGGACAGCGGCCCGAGCAATGTGGCCACAGCGACCCATGAGAGCTTATCATGTCCCTCTCTGCGACTCCCTGCATCAAGGAGATGCACTGGGCAGCCATCTCCACTATCATTTGGGAACTCACGGCTGAGGCTGATGTTAACAATCCGCGATGAGCTCGAATCCAACTCCGATCCCTCTTCCTCTGCTTCAAACTACCACCGTGTTGGGACTGAGAATTCTGTTGCCCTGACTACGAAGGTTGATGTTGCCCACTCTTTGCGGTTTCCTGATTCCCCTTGGGAACGCCTGCAACCTGAGATTGACTACCCTGAGATCCAACACCAAAGGAAGGTGCACTACCAAACTTAACTCTCGACTGACCACTGAAAGCCAAAGCTAAATTTTCCTCCACAATTCGAGCCTTATCCACAGCTACTTCCATGGTCTTCGGCTCAAATATCCGAACTCCACCACTGATCTGGGCATTCAAGCCCCTAACAAAATGTTGCACAAGCATACCCTCATCATCACCTATACCGGCATACTGCTTGAGCTCATAAAAATGATGCTCATAATGATCTACTGTCATATCCATCTTCCGCAAGGCATGGAACTCGTCTCCTCGACGCTGCCTCCAATGCTCTGAAAGAAATCTAGCTCGGAACCTCTCCAGAAACAACTCCCAAGATACCGTACCAATGTCCATGTGGAGCTTTTTCTCCTCCAATCTCCACCAAGTGGAGGCAAATCCCCTCAAGTGCATGATGGTGCACCTAGCTCGAGTGTTGCTACTATATGGGTGCATAGCAAAACACCTAGTCAAGTCAATGAGCCATGTCTCTACCTCCAAACCACTGCCTGATCCATCAAATATGGGTGGTCGTGCTCTAAGCAAGTCCCTCATATGGGCTACTACCTCTGAATCAGACTGATCTGGTACTCCTCTCTCTCTAACCACAACTGGCTCAACCTCCTGCCTAGGCCCAAGACAAGCAAGGGTCTCCTCTAACAACTGACGCAACTGAGCATCCTCGATCCCTCATGGATCTGGATTTTGATTACCCTCTCCCTGAATGTTCTGAGAAGCCTGTTGCTCCTCACGATCAGGCTCACGAGGAACATGCGGAGGTAAGTCCTGTTGTTCCCCAACGCGATCGCCTAAACGACCACATCTACGCCCTCCACCTCTTTCGCATCTAGGAGGCATACTCCTGCATAGACACCCCAAGGTATTAGGAAAGACACACCACTCAAAACCTACACACTACAAGCATAGTGGATCCACCATAATCCCAGAGTACCCAGTGTTTAAACCTGGGCTCTGATACCATGTGTAATGCCCCGCCACGCAACCCTAGGGGAAGTTGCAATTCACTAACCAAATGCAACAATTTTTTTTTTTAAAGGAACAATAATGTACAAGTTCGCTACACATTTCCAACATCCCCTAAGGCTACAAGACAAAGATTACTTACACCCGAATTAAACAACCAAGGAATGAAAACATAACATCATTCAATTAAGTAATTAAAATACATACATTCCATACATGATATAACATCAAAGACAAATCGATACATCACGATATCCAATAACAATTGTTTACATTATAATTACATCACTCATTCCCCGAATGAGGTAAATCAAATAAACCTGATAATTTATTACAATTTCCACCTCAATACAAATGAGGGGTAAAGAAATACAAGAATAACAGAAATGAAAGAAACTAGAGGAGCAACGGGATCCAACGAGCTCTCCAACATGAAAGTCTCGTCCACACGATCACGAACAAAGCCAACGGTGTAAGGTGCACGTTCCACCCAACCAAGTGAAACCCAAAGGCTCACCCCCCATGCTAGGAGATAGTAACAAGGATTTCTGGTCAAGACCAAATACCTCTAGACAAAGGCTAAACATAACTGAACCGACTCAAATACCAACAACATCACTTAACACAGTACGAAAACTCACAAGACAACACATTGCTTCCAAGTTACATAGGACAAGTACACCATTGTACAACACACAATAACTGATTCACTTGTTGACGTAGGGAGAATGTCATACATAAATTTCCATGAGTTACCCTAGCTCAACCTTCCTAGGATACCGGACCCCCATCATGGGTTACCCTGGCTTGCCTCTACCGGCGCCGGACCCTCATGCAAAACTATGCGTCTCATCTCATCTCGAGTCTTAGCAACGCATAATTCATGAGAGAGGCATTCTTTAACTTTATTAGTGTGAAGTCCCCATTAATTATTTTAGATTATCACTTGATTACACCCTAGGTGAGTTACCCTGACACCACTTTGGGCGTCAGACCCCCACAAAGGGCCACTCTCCTACTGACAACACTGGGATACAAAACCCCCCAATCCAAGGGTAGACAACATGCACAAACTGAAAAACCAAATTCCAACCTTAACACATAAGGTCACATAACCCGTTCATAGTACACGGTAACCAAAACATATCACAAATCCCATTCATGCTAACCGGTGATAACACAACTACAACCACGTGCACTACCCCAAATAAGACACAAGTTTGACCGACATACCGACAACCCTTACTCTTAATATGACAACCTCAATGGAAGACTTTCATAAGCAAAGATTAAATAGCCCAACATCGAGAATACCGGAAACAACACTAGAGGAGTAGTACATGCATTTTTAGAAAAACAACTAACATTAGGATTTTGTAAATCCAATTCACTCATCAACATAGTGTATTTAACTAATTAATTAAATCATATTCTTTTCGCACTCATGTGAACGAGAATTCAAATTACGCTGTGAAACATTATAGAATCTCAAACTAAACATTTGATTTTCATTTGCTTAATCAAACAAACGGATTTAAATACAATCTCTTTAAATAAAGTAAACATTTTATTTCTAATCATTTCTTTCTCATCTAATCTTTACAATACTCACAAAATACCCATATTTAAATGCACGTATATATTAACATACATATATGGTTATATATCCTTATGTATATATAACTGCATATATATATTAAATATATATAAAAATATTTAACTACAAGTATAAAGGAATAATTTTATTTTCTTTATATTAAATATTCTTATTATTTAATATATCTAATGTATATATATATCATATATATATAATACTTTCAATATTATATATATTACATATATTTTAAATATATTTAAATAATAATATGCGTAAAAATAAAACTAAAATAACTTTAAAAGTAACAAATATAATATATTATATGGCCATATATATTATATATAATTTATAATATATATAATATATATATATAATAATATTTTATATATATTAAAATAACAAAATGCCAAAACAAACTGGCCAGACCCACAAAATTATAGCCAGAGCATGACCTTGTTCTACCTGAAGTAGCCGAAGCTTGTATCCAACTGAAGTGTGACATGGCTTGGCGCTCGATGGGGATGCCCATGGGGGCCCAAACCCCCACCCAAACTCCAACATTTTTTTTATACATATATATAAAAACAAATCTGTCCTCAAAACAGTAAACACGCTTATGGTAAAAACCAGACACGAAAAAAACATCTGAACCATGGTTTCATTTTTCTTTAAATACGTTTATTCCATAACCTAAATATATATATATATATGTGTGCATCTATATATATAAATCCTCTATATATATATATATATATATATATATCATATATATATGTGTGTGCGTATATATATATAAATCCTCAATATATATATATAACTTTCTCAAATTTACAGTCATATTGAAGACACTCAATCCACAAAATGAATGATAAAAACAGAGGTTTGTTTTGTTTTCCATATTTTTTTTGACAAGATTATTTTTTTGTGTTTTGTTTCAAGTTTTGCATTCATAATCAAAATGGGTTTTTTCTTTCAATCCACAATTTTGAATCTTTTAAACAATCTTGAACAACTTCTAAATTATTTTCAAAATAAAATTGCACAAGATTTAAACAATGAACCTTGTGTTTTCTCCAAAGCTTGAAGTCTTTCAATGGAGATTTTTCCCTTTAGTTCAATTCAGTGTCTCTTCAATTGCAATCCTTCCTTCAACAATTTTCCTCTCCAATTTCAATCCTCCACCATTTTTCAAAAATTCCAAGAAAAAAAGAAATCCTAATTTCCTTATCAAAGTCTTCCCTAAAATTTTGTCAAACCCCTAAAATTGACTCACCCACTAAATTTATTGCCAAAATGGAGATATTTTCTATTTTTCAATTTTAAAACAATTTGCTTTCCCCAAATGCATTTTGCATAATTTTCATTTTAAATAAAATTCATTTTCAACCAAAAAGGTAATTAAATTTATTTAACCAAATGAATTTAACAATTCACAAATAAAATTATTTTCAACTTTTATTTCTAAAAGTAAAATATAAAGCATAATTCTAATTTTTTGACTTAATCCAAAAATCTAAAGATGCCAACCCAACCAAATTGGTTTAATTTATCACTATTAATTTAATTAGTCAATAAAATAAATCTAATTCAAAATTAGATTATTTTATTAATTAAATTAAATTAATTAATTAATCCCTAATTTTCCAACATTTCAATCAGGCAAAACAATCATCATTTATAAGTTTCAAAAGCCATTTAATCACTTTTAACTTGCAATTTTTAAATACAAAGCCAAGGAGGAAACTAACAACATAAAATAACTGAGCCCGACTACAAACCCGATGACACACAATGACTAGGGTGATGGTTTGACATAGAAGACCTAGTTACTATCTCCCAATTGATACCGTTGGTCAAGGGACACACTCAGACCTGTGAAACCAGGTGGAGTTGATGTCCTGTACCTGCATTCTGCACACAATACGAGTGTCGAAACATGCATATATATATATATATTAAAACACACCGTGAAGAGGAAATCGCGGAATCTCAGGGCACTTGCATGCGAGTGATGTGATCCCATCCCCTTCACCAATACAATATCACTAACCGACGCATCTAATCATCAATGATATAATCAAAACATAAAGCATCAGTAATTCACATACATGCTAATTTAATCCATAACGTGAAATAATAATAATGTCTGAATAAAGTACCATCACATCAAAACATAATGTTTACATCGCTTAACAGATAGCGGTTAAAATAACCAAGTTCCATAGTCACAATGCAACAGAAATAAAACATATCATAGAAGAACGATTTCAATCAAGAAATGGAGAATTGCTACCTACAACATTCATCTTGATTACAGGATTGCAGGTACATGACATTGTCTCCACTTGGTTTCATAGGTCTAAGCATGTCCATATTCCAATAGTATTATAGATTGGGAGATATTAACGGGGTTCCCTTGTCAAACTACAACCCTGTCATAGTGTGTCGTCAGTTTGTGTCTGGTTTGTTGTTGAGTCATGTCATCTTTGATGTTTTGATAAGTTATTATCAGTGGAAATTATATGTGAAAATTAAAGATTGTATGCTTTAAATGTTATTTATTTATTTTAGAGTAAAGTTGTTAAAAGCTTTTAATTTAATTTAATTAATTTAATTAAATTTATTTGGTAAAGTAATTTAATCTTTGTGATTAAATTTATTTATTAAGTAAATAATTTAATTAAATAAATTTAGTTGTTGAGTAAATAAATTAATCAATTAAATTTATTAAGTGAATGGTTTAACTGTATTTGTAGAGTGCATAGATTAAATGATTTAAATCTATTTTGAAATTAAATTGTGTTTTAAATTATTAAAATACAAAATATCTTGTAAATGCATAAGAAGGAAATATCTATAGTGGTTGAAAAAGATATTTTTAATTTTGACTAAGTGTTAAAAAATTAATGAGAGGATATTTATATTTTTGAAAAATCTTGTTAAAAAATGGAGGAAATTTTGGTTGTTAAAAAGAGAGGAAGGTTTTCTCTCTATGGAAGATATTTTTGGATTTGGAAGTGGAGTTTTTGGAAGAAATTCTAGAAAATTGGATTTTGCAGGGAAGCTCAACTCTAGTTCCCATTTTCTTCAAGCTTCAAAAACAGGTTCCTTTAATTGCTTTATTTTTTTTAAAAGCTTTGAATTTTTGAAAATCTTTTTGTAAACAAAATTGAAAACCTCTGTTGAAAATTATGGAAAAATTTAGATCTTTGTAGGGAAGAAAACTCTTACAATAGAAAGAATGGGAGAAGAAACAAAAGGAAAACATATAAATTTTTGTGTTTGGATTTAAGTTTTTTTTTCCAATACAATTTAGAAATTGAAATTGAAAATTTGTGCTTGAAAATTCTTTTGTTGTAGTTATTTTTGTAGAAAATTTACCCAGTTTGACTGTAAAATAGAAATATATATATATATATATATATATATATATATATAGAGAGAGAGAGAGAGAATATATATACATACATACATATATTATTGATGTATTTAATTTTGGTGGTATTCTGGAAAAAAATTTGTAAAAAATTTGACTTGGGGAAAACCCTTGTAGTCACCGTACAACGATTTTTATTTTGTAGGAGAATTTTTGTTAAAATAAAAATTTAATGTTTTTTGGTTGGGGGCGCTACCCCCACAGCTGCCCCCATGGGGAGGCCGTTGTGGAGGCAGTATCGCTACCTTCACAGGCAGCTGCACTGCCCACCATAGCCACCCCACAGGGGGAGGTTGTGTGGCAGCCACCCACAGCAGCCCCAGCAGGGTGGAGTGTGTCCCCTGGGCGTGGAGATTACTTTTTTTTAAATGTTTTTTTTAATCATATAAATTATATATATATATATGTATTATATATATAATATATATTATATAAATATATATATGTATATATATTTATATTTATTTGGTTTTTTTTTATAAATATATATATATATATATATATTTTATATTATTTTTTTAATATAATATATATTTGTATATTTTATTTGCATATTTAATTAGTAGATAATTGGATTCAATTTAAAAGATTTTGAATTTAAATTGAATTTATAAATATATATTTAAATAATATTCATATGTTTAAATGTATATTTATATTTAAATATAATTATTTTAAGATTATTTTATTATAATTGATGCAAATATTTTTTTTACAATAAAATGATTTTTTTTAAAAGAAAATTGATTTTGATCATTATGTGTAATTGAGGAAAAGGGAATTTAAGTATTAGTTTTAAAATTCCTTAATTTTGCAAATGTAATTGTATTTACCTTGGGTATTTGCAAACGATGTATTATTAAATTATTTGGATTTAGGAAATCCTAAAGTTAGATTAATATGTTACCTGTAATTGTTCTTTTAATGTTGTGCTTTCTCTTATTCTTGTTGTGGGAAAATTGAGTTATTTCTTTATGCAAGACTTCCAAATATGTTTCCTTGAGTTGGGGATTGTAACTTATGTTGATTTAGCTTTGAAATAGCTTGGGTAGGGCACGTGGTATTTTATCAAGTATGGTCACCTGGTTCTATGAACAAGTTGTGTTGTACATTGTTATTAAGTTGGTATTTGTAATTGGTTATGTTCACCTAGTTTACCCAATGTTAGTGGAATTGATTCCTTCGGTTGTCAGTAGGAGAGTGGCTCTTTGTGGGGGTCTGACACACAAAGGGGTGCCAAGGTAACTCACTTAGGTTTAATCAAGTGCTAACTTAAAAAGGAATTAATGAAAAAAATTCAAACTAATTAAGATAATGAATGCCTCTCTCATGACTTGTGCGTTTGTTAAGGCTTGAGATTAGATGAGAAGCATAGTTTGTATGGGTGTCCGGCAGCCGGTAGAGGCAAGCCAAGGTAACCCAGGATGGGGGTCCGGTAGCCTAGGGAGGTTGAGCCAGGGTAACTCATAACAAATTATGTGTGACACTCTTTCTATGACAACCGTCAGTTAGTTTGTTGTACTGTGTAGTTGATCATTGTTATCTGGAACCATTGTAACCATTTTGTTAGTATTGTACTTGTGTAGTTTAATATTGTTTTTCCTATGTCTAGAGGTTGTAGGTTTTTCCTAGGAAGCTCTTTTGTTATCACCTAGCACGAGGGGTAGGCCTTCGGGTACCACTTGGTTGGTTGGAAGGTGCTTCATACACCATTATGTCCCTAGTTCTTATTCGTGATGGCGGGTACTTCCTGATTGGAGAGCTCGTGTGTACCAATGAATTTGTAATTCTTTCATGTTCTCACTTGTATATGTTGGATACCTTGTAATTTTTAATTGTATTACTCCTCAATTGTATTCAAGGGGAAACTTTTTTCTATGTAATTGTAACAAATTTGTATAAACTATCTCATTCGGAAATGAGAGTTGTAATTGTAATATTAAAGAAATGCAATGTGTGAATGGGTTCATTTTTGTACTTTATAGCTTAAATGATGTATTTTCATGTTTTGGATGTATGATCTTTAATTCATGAGTAATAAATATAAGTTATGCTTAGTAACTTTTATTAGTAATGGGTATTGTAAATAAGCGTCATCACGTACCTTAGAGAATTTATGTGTAAGTGTAGTTTACTTTACTTGTTTAATTACACTTTTTAAAAAAAATTATTTGCTTCCATTTGTGTGTGGCATTCTCTAAGGTTTTGTGGTAGGTGTTACACATGGTATCAGAGCCCAAGTTTAAACACTGGGTGCTCTGGGATAATGTGGAACCCACTAAGTTTTTAGTGGCATAGGATTTAAGTTTGCATACCTTGTCTTATGTTATGGTATGTGTCTGTGCAAGATCATGCCACCTAGGCGAGTTCGAGGTAGAGTTTGTGGTCATGGCCATGAAGGCAGTCACGGAAGTATTCAACATGAATCTACTCCCCATGTTCCTCACAATCTGAATCAGGAACATCAAGCTTCTCAGAATGCTCCAGGAGATGGTGAATAGAATCGGGATCCACTAGGGATCAAGGGTGCTTAGTTGCGTCGATTGTTAGAGGAGACTCTTGCTCATCTTGGGCCAAGACAGGATAGAGATCGAGTTAATTTTGGTGAGAGAGTGGTACCAGTGCAACTAGAGGTACACATAGTTGCTCATATGAGAGATTTACCTAGAGCCCGTATGCCTATATTTGATGGTTTAGGTAGCGGATTAGTGGCTGAGACATGGTGTATTGATCTAGATCAGTATTTTTCTATGCACCCTTATGGTAGCAACACCAAGGCTAGATGTGCGATCATGCACTTGAGGGATTTTGCATCTACTTGGTGGAGGTTGGAGGAGTAGAAGCTCCATATAGATATTAGTACTGTATCTTTGGATTTGTTTTTAGAGAGGTTCAGAGTCAAAAAAAATTCTGACCATTTTTTACAGTGTTGTGGAGATGAGTTTCATGCTCTATGACAGATGGATATATCAATGGAACAATATGAGCATCATTTTTACGAGCTCAATCAGTTTGCGAGCATCGAAGATGATGAGGGTATGCTTGTACAACATTTCATTAGGGGCTTAAATGCCTAGATCAGTGGTGGAGTTCGGGTATTCAAGTGGAAGACCATGGAGGTAGTTGTGGATAAGGCTTGTATTGTTGAGGAGAATTTAGCTATGGTTTTAGGTGGACAAATGGGAGTTCAGTTTGGCAATGCACCTTCCATTGGTGTTGGATCTCAGGGTGGTCAATCTCAGGTTGCAGGATTTTCTCAGGGGCATCAGGCACCCGCTAAGGGTGAGCAGCAACAACCTTCACAATCAAGGCAATAGAATTCTTAGTCCCAACACGGTAGTAGTTGGAATCAGAAGAAGAGAGATCAGAGTTGGATGCAAGCTCATCATCATCATTACAATCATCCTACATAGAGTTCTCAGTCAACATTTATTGGAGGTGGTTTTCCATGACCTAGTGTATCTCTAGGTATTCGGGGATTTAGTAGAGGGACAGAATGTTTCACTTATGGTCAGCAGGGCCACTTTGCTCGACAATGTCCTCAGCAAGGAACTTTTGGTTTTAGTCAAAGGTTGGTGGCTT
>VDFB02213862.1:0-23067 GCA_007258455.2 Sequoia sempervirens
TGTCTTGTCACCCTCCTGTTCCTTCCTGGGGGGTGACCTTTCTATCTCTTCTTCATCATGTTTCAGTTGTTGGGCCATCTCTTCTTCAAGATCGTCATCAAAGTTTTGTATAATGACCTTACCACCGACATCCTCCTTCTCATCTCCACTTTAGGAGCCTATTCCCTTACTCTTAAGTGAGCCACCCTATCAATTTTTCAATGTTCATACTCTGGGTGTTCATGGTACTTGTCGGCCTCTTCTTCAATTGGCCTCGAGGCTTCTTGCTCCCGCCTCTCCCACTCCTTGGAAATTAACATTGTGGCCTCCATCACTGATGGACCTGCTGGAGGTTGTGAAGGCTTAGCAGTAGCGAGGACTTGCGCTAAGGCAACCTAAAGAGTGGGGACCATAAGGATTTGGGAGAGCTCGGAAGGTAGATTTTGCATGTGTTTTGATAAAGCCTTAGGCAATGCGGGAGCGGGCATTGGTGTTGTTACTATGGCTAATGGGAGTTATATGGTAGGTGACATGGTGGCAGAGGAAAGAGGAGTAGTCGTAGCAGACGAGTCAATCACTATTATGTAGGCCTGACTGAAGATGAAGGGGCAAGATGGACTGAGATATCTGCTGTCAACAAGGACGTGGCGATCATGGATAGGGAGACAGATGATGGGGCAATTGAGACAGGGGGAGCCGGAAGAGGTTCTAGCTGATCTTTCCTTTCTTCCTCACCCTCTTGGATTACAGGCTGCTCCATGGTGCCCCTTGTTCGCTTGGGCTTCTTGGAAGGTGAGCCTCCTGAATTTTTCCTTATGTATACCTTGGGATCTAGAGACTGCTCCATTTTCGTTCCTTTCCTCCTCTTTGATCTGGTGATTGGAGAAGATTTGGATGTTGCACCCATTGAAGTTGTAGTGGCGACATCTTCGGTGGCACTATGCTCACTTTTGAGTCCTTCATATGTTAGGACCACTCCTTGTTGCTTTAGCTGGACCACTTGCCTTTTAACCCATTCTTTAGTTCAGGCCACAATGGGTTTAGTTACGATGTCGATGTCACTGACCTTCTGCTCATCCCAATCAATTGCAGGCAGCGGTAAGTTGGAGATTGCATTATACTGGGGATCCATGATGGTGCCTTCATCTTTCTCAACTTGATCCGATATAGGGAACAGTTGCACCCTTCTTACGAAGTATACAGTCATCCTCATGTAGTGCCTAGCACACACCTCTTTGTCGTCCTGGCAGTTTTCCCAGAAATCCTCAACATGATGCAAATGGGCGTACTCCGGTCCCAATGATTTTCTCACATGCCCATACAGGTCCATACGTGGGCGAGCAGTGTGTAGTTTGAAGTGGTATTCTATCAGTTCCTTTTCTGATTTCCCAGCACACAGGGAAGTTTGCAATTTATACATGCCCTGACCAAAGGTGAAGGGATAATAGATCCCTACCAAATGTTTTTTGTTGAGGATGGTGTGCACATGTTGTAGCTGTCAGGAGAGTTCCAATAGTATAATCCAGTCATTGGGGTATCAGGACAGCCTGTTTGGTCTTTTAGTGAAACCCTGGGCACGAATGCAGGTGAATTTGATAAATTGTAGGAATAGGAAAGTGTACTGCTTTAGGAATTCTCGTGCACTATGGGAGACCCTCCTCTCGAAATCCCTCTAAGTAATCAGATGATGTGACCAATGAAGGCATCATTGACCCTACAGTATTCCTTCTTAAATTTTTTGAATTGGAACTGGGGATACCAGTCATAGGCTTTCAGCTTTCAGCCTGGCTCCTCTTCAGGTGCCACAAATAGTCCGCTATACTGCCTTTGCTCTGCTAGTGAATAGACTAGATAAGAGGTCATACAAAATTTGGAGCTCTTTTTTACATTCATAAACTGCTCATGGAAGCAGTTGCTAATAATGCCTCACCAGTAGAATGAGGCTTTCGTTGTGACATCTTCATTCCTACGGATGATTTGTTCAATGAAGTACACCATCCATTCTTGAAATATCGTGGCAGAAGGAAGACCCATTACCTAGCTCAACATGGTGACTAGGTCATGATAGTCTTCATGAAAATCATTGCAAAAGAGTTCCTCAGGGACCTTTGCAAGACTGCCTCTTTTCTCCTTGGGCTAGAACTGGTTTATAAACCTTTTGCAACCCATTGGGTCTTCGTCCCAAGTCACCTTTCCCTCTTCCATCATGGGAACTTCCATTTTCTCAAAGGTAGGAATGTGGAAAGTTTATGTGATTCCCTCGGTTGACATGTCAGCAAAAATATTCCCATCTCTATCAACGATGGTCCTTGTCTCAGGTTGGTAGGCCTGCCGACAGGCCATGACTAGTTTAGGGGAAATGAGAGATGGGGGAAAACCTGCAAATTTTGTGATTCCACTCTGCCTGATTAATTTGGCATTGTCAGTCTTTGGGTGGACTCTGACCCTTTGTTTAAATTCATCAATATTGACATGGCTGATATTGGTGTCTATGATTTCCTTCCAGTTCGTGGTGTTTTTCGAATGTAGAGGTTCACCCTAGAACTGGAACTTTATCTGGTCTTTATCCTCCTTCCCACGAGGAGTCTTGTCTGATTTCTTTCCTTTGTCCTTCTCTGTAGTTCCCCCCAAGGGTCCTGCACCGGATTCCATATATCCTACAAGCATGGACACAATGAGTACAACCTTTTGAAAACATTATTGCTAGCCGAAATCTCATGAACTAAATTAAATTAGACATCATATGACTAATAAAGATAAATATTTTCTTTTTAGATGTCGTTAATCACTTTTAAAGGGATTTCGGACAATCTGAGCCCAGAGGGGCGGAATTCCCTAGCAAGAATGCTATTTTGAAAGGGGAAAATAGGCCAGAGCGATCCAGGTGGTTTCTTCCATCTTCTCCCTTTAATGGTTTGAAATTCTTATGTTAGAGGGCTAAATCTGAGCACGTGGGTCGAGGTTAGTTTTCAAATTTGAGGTCATTTAGGTCACTTTTGGGGCTCCCAGAAGTTCAGGTTTGAAAAGTCGTCTATAGTTTGTTGTCTCCAATGGCTTGGGCAAGACGGAGTTCCAGGGTCAGAACTCTGAGGTCTGTGTACCGAAGAGGCAGAAAGTCGTTGATATCACACTGTTTTGGAATGGAAATCTAGAAATGGAAACCTGGATCGAGCGGCCCAACGGACTGGACCCAACATCAAGCTTGGACATTCGATTTTCCATGTGAAGTTTCTCTCAGAAAACAGGAGGGCAGAGCCTGGAGGTCGGAAAGGCGGGTGCGTTTTTCCCCTTTTGAACCGATGAAGGTAGGATAGAATCCCAGATGTCGGAGCCTGGCGAGAGCGAGGATGTTAAAGTTGAATGATCTTTGTTCTTCATGGCAAACGAAGGCTTGGGGCCCGAGAGGCGGAAGGTCATCGTTAGATGGCCATTATGAAAGGGTGAAGTTGCAACGGAAGTCCACGGAGCAGAACCCGAGGTCATGATGGAAGGTTGATTTCTGAGCGTTTGAGGCCAGACGATGAGATGCAAGGCGTACTTCAGGGCTCGAGTAGATGGGACCATTCTGCCTTTTGGGAATGGAAAAAACTTCATGGAATTTTAAACACGGAAGTCCAAAGGTTTGGGCCTGGGAAGGAAAAGCGGAGGCTGGTCTCCAAAGTTTCAAATCTTCAATTCTAACGGCAACCAAATGACGGAGGTCTGAGGGTTCGGGGCCAAAAGGGCAATCCGCCTTTTTGAAAGATTATTCATTTTGTGAGTTCTTGATGGCTATGGGAAAACCCGGGCCTGTAGGATATGAACGCCCTTGAGTGACGAATGGAAATGGCGAAGTTCAGTCCCGGTTTGATCAAAGGAGATTGATTTGGAGGTTTTTTACATTTCCAAAATCTGGGTTTTGTGGCATCCAATGTGTTTTATCAATTGAATTCATTTTTTAACCCATCTCATTCATTATCTTAAACGTAAAATCATAAAAACTTCTCGGTGGAACGAACAGTAAACTTACCTCGAAATCCCAACAAAAGATGAAGTGGGATCGACCACAAGAGGTCCAATGATGATCCCGGACGCATGGGCTATGGGCGGTGGATGAGTTGATCCTTTGGCAAGCGCTATGAGCTCCACTACAATCTTGACAAGTGAAAATGATAGGTTGGGGCCTAATATTTATACCCTCCTTTGTAATTAATGGCCTTATTTAATACTTGTACAACCGACCTATTGGTTGGTGAATTTGAAATTAGCCGGCGGCGGCGGGAGCTCTGAGGTCCAAGGTCCGAAAGGACATGGTGAAACAGCCGCTAAATATTTTTCTTTTAATATCGGCGGCAAGAAGGAACTCAGACTCCAGAGGGCAGAGCGCCAATGAGGTTTCATTGCTGGAAACAGCAAAGGGCGAAGGGAATTCCAGGAATGGCGGCCCGGTCGACTGGACCCGGAGGGCATGAATGCAGTCCAGAACTTTGCACATATTAAATCCTGGAGGAAACTGATGATCCGACACCTGCGGTTCAGGAAGGCAATAGCCTTTCGCCGTTCAGTGAATGATGAACCCCCAGAGGAAACCTGACGATGGAAACCCAGAGGGCTGGGTTTGGCAGGGCCCAGAGCCATTGGTAGAAGGAAACTGCCAAAGAAAGCCTGAAAAGCCTCAGGGCTTAACCCAAGTGTAGTGGACAAAACATGGTTAGTTTAATATGGGACTTTAGGGGTACGTTGACCATCAGGGATGCCAAAATAGGGGCACACAAAATGAGGCAAAAAAGAATAGCCCGATAGGATGAAAGAGAAGAGGGTCCCCGTTCCAAATGGGGCGTGTGTGCTAAGGGCACAACAAATGGAAACTCTATTGGGAAACACTCCTGAGCATTCTAGGGATAAGCATTCATTCAGAGCCCAGAATCACTAGCTTTGCAAACCAGGAGTAGACTTTCAAGAGTGAACTGGGAGAATAGGAACCTTAGTTGGATCAGTGTACAAGACATCTCAGAAGTGTGTGTGTCATGGATTCATTCCTTTCCCCGGGACTACGCCAAGTGGTTGTTAATCCAACTAAGCAAGCTACATAGATTATCCAACACCAAAAGTAACCTGGACATTGCCCCACTACCAATCAGGCATCCATAGCCCCAACAAAGTTGTCGCTATGACCCCAGGGATATTGCTCTACTACCAGCCAGGTGTCCATAGCCCCGATAGAGTTATCCACACACCCATACGGTCGCTTGATTTCAGAATTTTCTTTCTTTTGATTTCTTTTGATATTTCTTTCAACTTCTCTTCTTTTCTTATCTTTTCCTCAACCATGTAAGTGCCAAAGCCTACAAAGGATTTGGGAATCGCAATGGTCACTGGAGAGGACTTTATATTTTTCACTTACTAGGGTATCATAGTAGCCATTGTACAGTCCTTACGAATAATTAACATGCTTTTGTGTGAGATCTGAGATATGCGTAAAAAGAGCCAACCAAGGGTCAAGTTCTAAAGCAGAGTTCAGACAAGGAAATCATTCCTAGGAGGCCTTTAAGGACCAATAGTCGAGAATGAATGTTTATTTGAAGAATACTAAGGATGAACAACAAAGCAAGCTATTCATTGAATTAGCACGGCCACCATAAAGGGATGGAGAACATCCTTGTAAAATAAAACAGTCGAGAACAAGTAAAATAGAAAATAGTGACGCATCAAAATGCAAGCAAGCCAAAAGACAACCTATTCTAACCTATATACAAGTATTTACAAAAAAGAGCCTGTGGGAGCTCAACCTTGAAAGTAATGCTTAAGGTTTTTCCTGTTGACTAGAAATGAGACATCTTCACCAGTTAAGGTCTTTAGGCAGAAAGCATTGTCACCCAATATTTCAGCTATTTGAAAGGGGTCGAGCCAAAGCTTGTTGAATTTGTTGTGTCCCCCTTTCTTTTCATGGGCCTTGTCCTAGTACATGACTAAATTTGAAATTCTAAAGGCCTTAATTTTGGCTCGGCGATCAAAACATCTCTTAACCATGCCCTGAAGTTTGGAAAAAAATTCGATTGCCCGGTTTTGAACTTCTTCTAAATGCAAGAGCTCAGCTAACCGAGCTTCTCTACGATCCCCTCCATAAAATTCGTTGATAAATTGTAGAGTGGGAATCTTCAGGTGGATAGGAAACATGGGCTCTAAACCGTAAATAAGATGGAATGGGGAATCACCAAGGGCAGTCTTGTGGTAGGTGTGATCTGCCCAAAGGGCGAAACGGAGATGGGTATGCTAGTCCTTGGGATTCCTATCTAGCAATTTCTTGATTACCATGATCAGGTTCTTGTTCATGGACTCAGCAAGGCCATTACCTTGAGGGTAGTAATTAGAAGAAAATTTAAGGGCAATCTCATAGTCAAAGGCACAACTAGAAAATTTTAATGAAGCAAATGCAGGTCCAGTATTACACACTAATGCAAAAGGACAACCAAAGCGATTTAAAATGAAACTTTTCAAAAAAATTATAACTACCTCAGTTGTACATTGCTTACATACAATTTCTTTTGTCCATCTAGTACAGTAATTAGTAGCGGTAATAATGTACCTATGTCCCACAGATGATGGAGGGCTTACCGGACCAATGAAATCGAGGCCCCATTGTGCGAACGGCCTTACCTCCAACACAGGCTGTAGTGGGACAGCAACATTCATCTCCTTGGTGGCGGCAGTCTGACATGTGTGACATGAATGAACATGGCAATGACCATCCCTGAAGATAGTTGGCCAATAATACCCCACTCTTATTATTCGATGTGCAATGGAGGGCCCAGATCCATGACCAGTGTCGAACTTATCATGAAACTCCTTCAAGACTCAATCTGCTTCTTCCTTGCCAAGGCATCTCAAGTAAATGACTTCATGATTTCTTTTGTATAAAATGGACCCCTACAACATGTAACTATTTATTTTTAGTCTAAGAGCACATTTTTGGACTCCTTGTAAGTGAGGTGGACACTTGTGATTCAGCAAATAATAAACCATGTCCTTATACCATTCTCCTGGGGAAACATCTTCGAGCTGATATTGTTGCATTGTGAGTTTGGGTCCAGCCTCTGCTACTACTTCAACAAACATGTGGGTAAGTGCCTGTCCTCTTACCAACTTCATCAGTTGGATTTCCATATGGTACTCTTGGATCAATGTAACCCATTTGGCTCTTCATTCGCCCAATTCATTCTGCATGAGCAGCATCTTCACTACTGGATCGGGGACAATGGCGAACACTTTATTGCGCAAGATGTAATTCCAAAATTTCTTTACTCCCCTAATGAGGGCATATGCTTTCTTTTCTACATTGTGGTATCGTAATTCAACATCCTTCAGAGGAGCACTCATGAAGGCAATCGGGTGCTCACTTCCTTCATCATCTTTCTAAGTCAGAATGCTAGCACAGGAATGTTCTGAAGTGAATGAATAGATGTAGAACGGCTTCAGATAGTTTGGACTAATGAGCACAGGCACCTCAGCAATGGCCCATTTGATTTCTTCAAAATATTGTTTGTCTTCGAAAGCCCACTCAACTTTTGCATCCTGTTTTAACATGGCATTGAGTGGTTTAACAATTTCAATGAAACCCGTGATGAACTTCCTGACAAAATTGATCTTTCCGAAGAAGGATTTTAATTCTTTCTTGCTACCTGGTGGTGGGATCTTTAGCAAAGATTGGATAAATTCAGGGTCTATAGAGATTCCCTGCTCTGAAATGATATGCCCAAGCAATCTACCCTCAGTCACGCCGAAGATGCACTTTTTTAGGTTAAGGGAAACTCCAAACTCCCTACACCTCTTAAACACTTTGCATAAATTTGAGACATGATCACTCCGCCTATTAGAGAACATAGTCAAATCATCCATGTAGATGATTATGCATTTTCCAATCCGATCTTTGAAGGCGATATCCATGGCACATTGGAAGGTGGCACCGGCATTGATTAGCCCAAAAGGCATTCTCCTGTAAGTGAAGGTCACCCACTTAGTGGTGAATGTTGTCTGATGGCAGTCTTCACACTGCACCATAACTTGGTTATATCTAGAGTACCCATCGAGGAAGGACATCATTTGGGAGCCATTGAAAACCTACAACACCTCATCCAATGAAGGCACTGGATAGTTGTCCTTCTCTGAAGCTTTGTTCAAATTGTAGAATTCCACACACAATCTGATTTCTCCATTCTTTTTTCTAACCGGAACCAAGTTGGATACCCATGTGGAATGCCTGACTGGGAAGATAATCCTTGTTGAAAGCAACTTTTGTACCTCTTTGTAAATGATGAGCTCTAACAAGGCATTAATGGGGCACTGTCATTGGCGGGATAGCCTCACCCCTTTCTTGAGAGGGATGGTGTATGTGATGATAGAGGTGTCATAATTCTTTAGTTCCTCATAGCTCCATGCTACCACGTCATGATACTTTCACAAAGCATCCATAATTCTTTTCTTTTCTTTGGGTGTGCATACTTTGCCAATAAAAACATTTTTTGTCTTCTCGGTCATCCCTAGGTTGTGAGCATCACACTGGTTGCTGACGGCTTCCTTCTTTATCTGTCGGTCTTAATCTCTGATCTGGTCCAAATCAAATATGCGTTCGAGCTGAACCATGCCTCTAGGAATCGTGTTGGTTTTGAGGTTAATAACCCCCTCTATGTCTAATTCGGCCTCTTCCAGATCAGCTTCATCAATTATTTGGGTGGCAAATACATCAAAACTCATGATGAATTCAAGGATGTTCTTATCATCATTGAAGACCTGAAAGTGAGTGACATTATCTGGGACAGACAGTGTGGACATCAACTCAACTGTAAATTTCTTAAGCCCGTACAAGGAAAGGGGTTGCAAAGTGCTATCTGCTTGAGCCAAGGCATCGGCTATATGATTCTGAGCATGAGGGATCAATTGTATATTCAATTCATCTAAACTTTCTAAGAGATCCCAAACCCTATGCCTATAGTTTGCAAGTCTTCTATCATGACAGGAATATAATTTTCTAACTTGTTTGACTACGAGTTCAGAGTCCCCAAAAACTTGTAGCATTTTGACATTTTTCTTTAAGGCCATAAGAAGACCATGCACTAATGCCTCGTATTCTGCTACATTATTGGTGCAATGAAACTACAATCTATGGGTGGCAAGAAAGGTCTTACCCATTGGACTGATGAGCTCGAACCTGGCACCAGCTCCTTGTTTTGATTTGGATCCGTTAAATCAAAGCGTCCAAAACTTGGAAGGTTCCTTGACTTCAAGTCTGACTTGGTTTTTACTTTCTTCTAGCTGGGTGGTTGCTCTCGTAATCTTTTGGGAATCCTGCAGCCCGATGTGTTGAACAGTAGGTGATTGTGCTAGCACCTCCTTTGGTATTTCCTTCTGAGGGACAGTTGATTTTTTGACATGCTTTACTGCTGCTTGGCACAAGTAGCAATCAAACTCAGAGTGGGTAGCATTGTGAATTCTGTACCAATTTGTTAGTAAGAGATTCTAGAAATCCATTCAGACACCCAAGCTGAATTGGTCTCTTGCACACTTTTCCATGAATTCCTAGAAACCACTGAGTAGTCCTCATTTGTCGCCTTCATCAGTTTTATCGTCTGATTCTACCAGCATTTTTGTACTCAAAGGCATTTGAGTAAGGTCGGTTGGAGGGTTGCACTACACTAAGATTACTTCTCTAGCATACTCTTCTTGGGTTTCAAATTCATCTTGATAGGCAAAGGGACAGTAATTTCTCAATTCTGTCTCAACAAACAACACCTCATTTAGGTTGTTGTACTTTGTGATCATATATTTCATACGGGGCTCGCGATCTACATGGATTTGATTTGGAAGCCCCTTCCATGGCAGCCACATTTGAGAATGGTCTGTGGCAGCATATCCATTCATTTTTTTGGTGAATTCTCTTCCCAAGATGATCCCATATGCATCGGGAATGTCAGCCACTTGAATATCAATGACTTGTTGTATCCTTGGATCTACAACAATTTGCATCGGGATCCGATTCATTTCTCCCACAATGTTGATCTATGTTTTTTTCCAGTTGGGTCACCTTCCTTCTTGAGGGTGTGGGAGTAATTCCAAGAGCCTTGCATACTGCCAGTGGCATAACATTGGCGGACGCTCCTAAATCAAGCAGGTAGTTATGCCAGTTTTTTGCAAATATTTGAATGTTGGTAAGGAAAGGGGGAGTTTCCAATCTTCCTTGGAAGAGGCCCATGGGCGTCTACGAGCTACTTGAGTTTTGTTCTTATATCCAGTTTTATCCTTAAATGTTCTAGATGATTGATCCTTAGAACTCTGCCTATTGTTCTAGTCTAGTTCTTTTTTTAGCTGTTTACCTCTAGACTGATTTGAGGGAACATCCTTCACTTTCCCTGTGTTACCCTATATCATAGGTTCCTACCTGTTAGTGCCATTTCTGGTTTTCTCATTGTCTAGTTGTGTACTCTAGTTTTTCATGACTAAACTTTAGCTATGGGGTTGTCTTTCATTTTAGCACGTGGGTTAAATGGGCTCCCACAAGGGTTGAGCCAGCGTGCTAGTTTTGATCTACAAGGGGCGGCCTGTGTTAGGGTTTCCTGGTTTTTCTCTTTTCCTTTTTTTTGGGTTTTTATTCCGGTTCCCGTTTCTCTTTTGCTTGCTTTGGTTTTTCTTTCGGAATCAGGGGCGGAACGGATGCTTGAAGGGAACTAGAACTTCTCCAATTCTGAGGTTCTAATTCCTATTCACGCATCCATCCCGGTCCCGATTCCGTGTGTTTGGTGTTCCTTTTTCTTTCTCCTTGGGCGGTCACTGGTTCTTTTCCTCTATCTCTTCGCTTGTCTTTTGTTTTGTTTTCTTTGGCAGGGGCGAGATCGGATGGGAATCATTTTTGGAACCTTCTTCATGTTTTCTGTCTCAAGGTTTTGTCCTGCTCCGCCCCGCGGCTTCTTTTTCTCTGTCGGTTCTGGCTCCGCCTCTGTGATCTTTTCTTTGGCGGGGGCGGGATAGTTTTAACCCGGTCTCTTTCCGGTCCCCGCCTTCCGGCCCTATTTGGTTCTCATCCCATTTTCCTTTTTGTTTCATTGACTGTCCACCAGGTTTATTCTAGCAAGTGGTTCCCCGAGCCCCATTTTCCATTCATTCTTGACCCATACCTACTATTTTACCGGCCACAGCTTCTTCTTCATTTGTGACTTTGACTCGAGGTGACATCTTGGCGACTCCGTGTTCTCTCCCCTGAAGTCTCCATCGGCCTATGTTCTTTGTGTCGGGGAGATGTCTCCCCGACCCCCGCTTGTCTTCCTGACTGTGGTGGCCCCCTTTGCTCTTCGGTGTGACTTCCCTTCGGCAGGACTTGGAACTCTCGATATATCTCTTGGCGAATCTGTTATGTCTTGCCGACGGTGTCTTGTGGTTTGCTTTCGGCGTGGGTGGCACCTTTTGTTGAGATGTCTCGTGATGTCATCTTGCTACGCCGACCGGTGATGGAAGACTTGATGCTTCGGGGAGACTTGTGTTTCGGTGTATGTCATAGCGATGGGGTCGTGTCTTGCCGATGGTGATTCAATGTGTGGCTTTCGGTGAAGGTCTTATCTTCTCTCGGCGAACAAGTTTCTAAGGGTCTTCTCGGTATAATAGTGAAGTGTCTACATGACTTCTCACCAATGATTGTGTGCTACAGCGACATACATTTGGCAGGTGATTTCATCGGTGAAATAAGTTATAGGACACAACGACTTAAGTGGTGTATAAAGATCTCTTCGGTATGAGCTTGGGTCTTCGGCGAGTGACCTTCGGTCTCGCCAATGGAACATAAAGTGGTCTTTGTCAGCGTGAGTTTTGAATCATCTTGGCGACACTGCATGAAGGAAATATCTTTCGATAACACACTGTGACTTCGCTGTGATGTCTGGCCGACTTGGCCATCTCTCCCCGACTCTATGGTGTTTTCAGTGTCACATGTGGATTTCACTATATGGTCTCGCCGACATTGTGATCTCCTGCTGACTTTGACGGGTGTTTGGTGCAACATGTTTCCTTCGGCCAAACGTTTCCCTGAGTTCCTTCTGTCTAGCCGATATGCTTTGCTCTTCATTGTAGCTATTTCTCTTCGCCCTGAGGTCTTCCCGACACTGCTATCTCTCACCAATATGAGCCTCTCCACGCGGTGCGTTAAGGCCCGAGCTACTAATGGAACATCAATGCACACATGCAGATGATGAACGATGATGTTTTAATTTGAGCGATAAAGGTGTCCGATGTTTGTCTGAAGACCAGTATGCAGTGCGATCTAGTGGAGGACTTGTCTCAGTGGTCCGATGAAGATTTAAAGGCGACCGCCCAATCTCTGATGATCAACGGTCGAGTTTCATACTAGACCACTGTTAGGGTTTCTGTGTTCTCGCCAGAAGCCTGGTGCATTCATGGCGATAGAGAGTTGGTCGCTGGCTCCATCGAACCAGCATTCATGGCGACGTGGCTCTAGTACAAGGACAACATGGCTCGAGTATGGACGCGTGGATTTGGTGGCAGATTTGACATTGATTGCCTGGCTTCTTTCGTGTGGGAGTGTCTTTCCTGCAGCAACCCGACCAATGACATTTATGAGGCCAGAGAAGTAGTTGAAGAACATGGCGATTAGGGTTTGACATGGCGCTGATGTGGCTCTGAGCTGGATGGCATTTCCAGAGCTGTTTAAAAGGAACTTCTAAATCATTTGTAAGGGTCAGGGGGCCAGAAGTTAGAACAAAAATCTGAAGAGAAGAGCACTAAGTCACAGAGTCAGGTTTTTACCAGATTTTGAGGTTTAGGGTTACAGTCTATAAATTGTGAGGTCTTGGACACATGTATGAATCTGAATGTATAGATTGAGATCTTTAAGTCTCTCCTTTGTATTGTGCGTATGGATTGTTAATGAAAGTTGATCAAGGATCACTTATTTAATCATTTTAATGTAACATTTTACTGTCTTGTTTGGTTGTTGCTCTTATTCAAGGAATAAGTTAAATGCTTTAATCATATCAGAGATTCATATGTATGATAGGAGGATTTGATAAGTAGTCTTATAGATCTGATCACTAGTTGTGAGACTAATAAGGTTAATCTTGCAAAGACTTTAATGTCTAGAGTAATGGTTCCTTCTATTTGCAGATTATTGTGACTCCTAGCCCAATGGATATGGCACTAATCTGATATATGCTATTTGTCTTTAGGGTTCTAGTCTTCTTGCTCAAGATCAATCATTTTATTTAATCAATCTTGTTTGATGTCTTTCCCTACCTCCTGGTTGCTACAAGTATTGTGTTATTGGGAATCTAGCCATATTTGAGGTTCTCAATACTTGGCATCAGGAGTCATCTGCTATAAAAAGCAATGTCTAGTCTTATTTGAGGCATTGTGTGGGTATACCCACCCTGGTTCTGCAGAGCCTAAAGTGCAGAAGATCTCAGTCTTTGACTGAATCTTGTCAGTTGGTCCAGGTCCTCCGAGCTGCCCTTGACTGGAGATGGCTACTCCATAGGTAGAATAGGAGACCAACCTGGTTGCTCATTAAAAACAACCAACAAGATGGCGACTCCACTGGGGATTGACTAGAATCTTGCCTTATCAAAGAGTCATATCAATTGCCATGTTGGTTAGGTTCAAAGTTTGAAGAATCTCAGGCTTGGAGAAAAGCTTTGTTGCAGTGAACCTGAAAGCTACAAGATCTATGGTGCTCTGTCAGATGGAACTCAGAGAAAGATTTACATGTAAGTGAGCTTCATATCATTTGAAGTTCTGTCCTCTGCAAAGAGGTGGGGACTCTGTCAAGGTAAACCCATTGAAGATTCAAAGAATAGTTCCATGACTGCAACGTTTCCAGGTATTCTTCATGCTTTTTGAAAAAAAAAAAAAACTTTATTCCCCTTTATTTGGTGAGATCAAGCACTAGCATCAAGGGAGGTTTGATTATTGCAATTGGATAGTTGTAGAGGGATAGGTTTCATTTGCAAAATGCATTGTTGTCCTGTTTCTCCCTCTACAAGCTTTGATACCATGCTTAAGGCACAGTCTTGTCCTCATAAGAGAGAGTATGATAAGGAAAGATACAACCCTTTGGATTTTGATAAAATCCAGGGTTACCCACATGCTGCCCCTAGGGGAATCAATAAATATTTACCCAAGTTTAAAGGTGGTGTTGAGGAATCAACATCAAGACATATTCAACTTTTTATTGATTTCATTGGACACTGTCAGGTTGAAAAAGAGGATGTGGTCATGAAGCTATTTGTCAGATCTTTAGAAGGTGTGGCTGATGATTGGTTCACTTGCTTACCAGTGCACTCCATTGTTTCATGGTATCAGCTCAGAACTTTGTTCCTTGATACCTTTGGTGATGTATCTAGTCCTGGTAGAGGTCAAGAGGAGGAAGAAGTGGTTGAGAGGGTAGGACAGAGCACTGACCTACTAAGTTGTAAACAAATATCAGATTTGCTAACCACAGAATATCAAAGATGTCCACACAACAACTCTAGGTTGTTGTGGGCAACTCATATCGGTCTTGACGATGAGGACCTATAGGATGCAAGGTATGATGCAAGTGATTCCGATGCCCCTTCTAATGGTGATCTTGCAGATCATGGTGACACTGATTTCAGTTTGAAATCAGATTCTGCTTCTAAACTAGAGTTGCTCAATGGTGAGCAAGATTGGGATGATGATGACAGTTGGATAGCCCATGAAGATGAGTTAGAATCCTTTGGTGACTCTCATTGCCAGCATGATGAAGAACAGAGCCAAGTGAAAAGAGGAAGTGGGAGTAGTAGTTTAATCCATCATTGCATTAATGATGTACCTCCTCCTACTGAAAATGATATTGAAAATGATACAGAGCAGTTGCAAGATGTGTTGAATGGTGAGTGTATCCCTTTGTATACACTTGATGAAGTTTTCATAGAATGTGACAATATGCAGAGCACTGGAGCTAGTTATTTTCAGCTTCAGGGTAATGTAAATAGTGAATATGATAGCTTGTTGTCACATAACAGTCAGCATTTTGGAAGTATGCCTGACTTTCAAATGCACAAGGATCATGTACATGTTTATAATGATGAATATGACAGCCTGTTGAGAGGTACTAACATATTTTTTCAGGTAGCTAATTGTGATCAGACTGTGTTTTTATGCAGTCCTGATCAGTATTCACATGTATTGCCACAAGATACAGAATCAAAGAATCAAGAGTGTGGCAATAATAAAGTTTATTGGATCTGGTTTCCAGTTGAAGATAAAACTAAACAAAGAGCAAGTTTTCACTTGCACAGAGGCAACTTGACACTTATGTTTGTAGAGGTACATTCATTCATACTGCTGCAGATTGGCAGAGGCAAGCACAAGTTAGGGAATGTCAGCTCATTTAGCAGAATTGTGTGTGACAGAGGTAAAAGCTGGCTCTCATTTTTCATTTGGTGGCCTAGTGTCATCAGATGAAACAAAGGAATCAACAATGTGACTCTTGAATTGCCTGTTCATGGACAATTCTCGAAATGGTGCTTCATCTGAAGCATTTCTTTTTCCATGAACATTAGGTTAGGTTTTTCTTTTCTGGTCGGTTTTGTTTTGCTGTGTTTGTTAACCTTGTCCGGTTAGCTCCTCGTTGTTTTTGGTTTTTTTTGTTCTGGTCTGCTCTCCCAGTGATCTGAATTCTTGCTATGCCCACCAGGGGCATACATCCCCCAACTGGAGCCTATGTTAGTGCAATTTCTGGTTTTCTCATTGTCTAGTTGTGTAATCCGGTTTTTCATGACTAAACTTTAGCTATGGGGTGTCTTTCATTTTAGCACGTGGGTTAAATGGGCTCCCACAAGGGTTGAGCCTAGCGTGCTAGTTTTGATCTACAAGGGGTGGCCTGTGTTAGGGTTTCCTGGTTTTTCTCTTTTCCTTTTTTTTTGTTTTTATTCTGGTTCCTGTTTCTCTTTTGCTTGCTTTGGTTTTTCTTTCAGAATCGGGGGCGGAACAGATGCTTGAAGGGAACTAGAACTTCTCCAATTCTGAGGTTCTAGTTCCTGTTCACGCATCCATCCCGGTCCTGATTTCGTGTGTTTGGTGTTCCTTTTTCTTTCTGCCTTGCGGCGGTCGCTTGTTCTTTTCCTCTGTCTCTTTGCTTGTCTTTTGTTTTGTTTTCTTTGGCGGGGGCGGGATCGGGATGAGAATCATTTTTGGAACCTTCTTCATGTTTCCTGTCTCGGGTTTTGTCCCGCTCTAGCCCCACAACTTCTTTTTGTCATCTTGGTTCTGGCTCCACCTCCACAGTCTTTTCTTTTCTTTTCTTTTGTTCCTTTTGTTCCCTGTCTCTTTCCTGGTCCTGGCTCCGACCCTGTTTGGTTCCCATCCTGTTTTCCTTTTTGTTTCATTGACCTGTCAGCCCAGTTTATTCTAACTTAAGTGGTTCCCTTGAGCCCCATTTTCCATTCGTTACCAACCCATAGCTACCATTTTTATCGGCCTCGCTTCTTCTTCGCTGTGACTTTTAGCTTTCGGTGTAACCTCTCGGCGACTCTTATCTGTCCCCCGAGGTTCTCTTTCTTTTCGGCCTGGGTTGGTTGTGTCAGGGAGATGTCTCAGTGATGTCATCTTGCTACGCTAACCGATGATGGAAGACTTGATGCTTCAGGGAGACCTGTGTTTCGGTGTATGTCATAGCGATGGGGTCGTGTCTTGCTGACGATGATTTAATGTGTGGCTTTCGGTGAAGGTCTTATCTTCTCTTGGCGAACAAGTTTCTAAGGGTCTTCTCGGTATAACAGTGAAGTGTCTACATGACTTCTCACCGATGATTGTGTGCTACAGCTACATACATTTGGCAGGCGATTTCATCGGTGAAAGAAGTTATAGGACACATCGACTTAAGTGGTGTATAAAGATCTCTTCGGTATGAGCTTGGGTCTTCGGCGAGTGACCTTCGGTCTTGCCGATGGAACATAAAGTGGTCTTTGTCAGCATGAGTTTTGAATCGTCTTGGCGACACTGCATGAAGGAAATATCTTTTGGTAACACACTGTGACTTTGCTGTGATGTCTGGCCAACTTGGCCATCTCTCCCCGACTCTATGGTGTTTTCAGTGTCACATGTGGATTTCGCTGTATGGTCTCGCCGACATTGTGATCTCTTGCCGACTTTGACGGGTGTTTGGTGCAGCATGTTTCCTTCGGCTAGACATTTCCCTGAGTTCCTTCTGTCTGGTTGATATGCTTGGCTCTTCATTGTAGCTATTTCTCTTTGCCTTGAGGTCTTCCTGACACTGCTATCTCTCGCCGATATGAGCCTCTCCACGTGGTGCGTTAAATCCTGAGCTACTAATGGAACATCAATGTGCACATGCAGATGATGAACGGTGATGTTTTAATTTGAGCGATAAAGGTGTCCGATGTTTGTCTGAAGACCAGTATGTAGTGTGATCTAGTGGAGGACTTGTCTCAGCGGTCCAATGAATATTTAAAGGCGACCACCTGATCTCTGATGATCAACGGTTGAGTTTCATACTAGACCACTGTTAGGGTTTCTGTGTTCGTGCCAGAAGCCTGGTGCATTCATGGCGACAGAGAGTTGGTCGCTGGCTCCACTGAACCAACATTCATGGCAAAGCAGCTCTGGTACAAGGATGACATGGCTCGAGTATGGACGTGCGGGTTTGGCGGTGGATTTGACATGGATTGCCTGGCTTCTTTTGTGCAGGAGTGTCTTTCCTGTAGCAACCCGACCAATGACATTTATGAGGCTAGAGAAGTAGTTGAAGAACATGGCGATTAGGGTTTGACATGGCATTGATGTGGCTCTGAGCTGGATGGCATTTTCGGAGCTATTTAAAAGGAACTTCTAAATCATTTGTAAGGGTCAGGGGCCAGAAGTTAGAACAAAAATCTGAAGAGAAGAGCACTAAGTCATAGAGTAGGGTTTTTACCAGATTTTGAGGTTTAGGGTTACAGTCTATAAATTGTGAGGTCTTGGACACATGTATGAATCTGAATGTATAGATTGAGATCTTTAAGTCTCTCCTTTGTATTGTGCATATGGATTGTTAATGAAAGTTGATCAAGGATCACTTATTTAATCATTTTAATGTAACGTTTTACTGTCTGTTCTGGTTGTTGATCTTATTCAAGGAATAAGTTAAATGCTTTAATCATATCAGAGATTCATATGTATGATAGGAGGATTTGATAAGTAGTCTTATAGATCTGATCACTAGTTGTGAGACTAATAAGGTTAATCTTGCAAATACTTTAATGTCTAGAGTAATGGTTCCTTCTATTTGTAGATTATTGTGACTCCTAGCCCAATGGATATGGCACTGATCTGATATATGCTATTTGTCTTTAGGGTTCTAGTCTTCTTGCTCAAGATCAATCATTTTATTTAATCAATCTTGTTTGATGTCTTGCCCTACCTCCTAGTTGCTGCAAGTATTGTGTTACTGGGAATCTAGCCATATTTGAGGTTCTCAATACTTGGCATCAGGAGTCATTTGCTATAAAAAGAAATGTCTAGTCTTATTTGAGGCATTGTGTGGGTATACCCGCCCTGGTTCTGTAGAGCCTAAAGTGCAGAAGATCTCACTCTTTGACTGAATCTTGTTAGTTGGTCTAGGTCCTCTGAGCTGCCCTTGACTGGAGATGGCTACTCCATAGGTAGAATAGGAGACCAACCTAGTTGCTCATTAAAAACAACCAACAAGATGGTGACTCCACTAGGGATTGACTAGAATCTTGCCTTATCAAAGAGTCATATCAATTGCCATGTTGGTTAGGTTCAAAGTTTGAAGAATCTCAGGCTTGGAGAAAAGCTTTGTTGCAGTGAACCTGAAAGCTACAAGATCTATGGTGCTTTGTCGGATGGAACTCAGAGAAAGATTTACATGTAAGTGAGCTTCATATCATTTGAATTTTTGTCCTCTGCAAAGAGGTGGTGACTCTGTCAAGGTAAACCCATTGAAGATTCAAAGAATAGTTCCATGACTGCAACGTTTCCAGGTATTCTTCATGCTTTTTGAGAAAAAAAAAAAACTTTATTCCCCTTTATTTGGTGAGATCAAGCACTAGCATCAAGGGAGGTTTGATTATTGCAACTGGATAGTTGTAGAGGGATAGGTTTCATTTGCAAAATGCATTGTTGTCCTGTTTCTCCCTCTACAAGCTTTGATACCATGCTTAAGGCACATTCTTGTCCTCATAAGAGAGAGTATGATAAGGAAAGATACAGCCCTTTGGATTTTGATAAAATCTAGGGTTACCCACATGCTGCCCCTAGGGGAATCAATAAATATTTACCCAAGTTTAAAGGTGGTGTTGAGGAATCAACATCAAGACATATTCAACTTTTTATTGATTTCATTGGACATTGTCAGGTTGAAAAAGAGGATGTGGTCATGAAGCTATTTGTCAGATCTTTAGAAGGTGTGGCTGATGATTGGTTCACTTGCTTACCAGTGCACTCCATTGTTTCATGGTATCAGCTCAGAACTTTGTTCCTTGATACCTTTGGTGATTTATCTAGTCTTGGTAGAGGTCAAGAGGAGGAAGAAGTGGTTGAGAGGGTAGGACAGAGCACTAACCTACTAAGTTGTAAACAAATATCAGATTTGCTAACCACAAAATATCAAAGATGTGCACACAACAACTCTAGGTTGTTGTGGGAAACTCATATCGGTCTTGATGATGAGGACCTATAAGATGCAAGGTATGATGCAAGTGATTTCGATGCCCCTTCTAATGGTGATCTTGCAGATCATGATGACACTGATTTTAGTTTGAAATCAAATTATGCTTCTGAACTAGAGTTGCTCAATGGTGAGCAAGATTGGGATGATGATGACAGTTGGACAGCCCATGAAGATGAGTTAGAATCCTTTGGTGACTCTCATTGCCAGCATGATGAAGAACAGAGCCAAGTGAAAAGAGGAAGTGGGAGTAGTAGTTTAATCCATCATTGCATTAATGATGTGCCTCCTCCTACTGAAAATGATACAGAGCAGTTGCAAGATGTGTTGAATGGTGAGTGTATCCCTTTGTATACACTTGATGAAGTTTTCACAGAATGTGACAATATGCAGAGCACTGGAGCTAGTTATTTTCAGCTTCAGGGTAATGTAAATAGTGAATATGATAGCTTGTTGTCACATAACAGTCAGCATTTTGGAAGTATGCCTAACTTTCAAATGCATAAGGATCATGTACATGTTTATAATGATGAATATGATAGCCTGTTGAGAGGTACTAACATATTTTGTCAGGTAGCTAATTGTGATCAGACTGTGTTTTTATGCAGTCCTGATTAGTATTCACATGTATTGCCACAAGATATAGAATCAAAGAATCAAGAGTGTGGCAATAATAAAGTTTATTGGATCTAGTTGCCAGTTGAAGATAAAACTAAACAAAGAGCAAGTTTTCACTTGCACAGAGGCAACCTGACACTTATGTTTGTAGAGGTACATTCATTCATACTACTGTAGATTGGCAGAGGCAAGCACAAGTTAGGGAATGCCAGCTCATTTAGCAGAATTGTGTTTGACAGAGGTAAAAGCTGGCTCTCATTTTTCATTTGGTGGCCTAGTGTCATCAGATGAAACAAAGGAATCAACAATGTGACTCTTGAATTTCCTGTTCATGGACAATTCTCGAAATGGTGCTTCATATGAAGCATTTCTTTTTCCATGAACATTAGGTTAGGTTTTTGCTTTTTTGGTCGGTTTTGTTTTGTTGTGTCTGCTAACCTTGTCCGATTAGCCTCTTTGTTTTTGGTTTTTTTTGTTTTGGTCTGCTCTCCCAGTGATTTGAATTCTTGCTATGCCCACCAGGGGCATACATCCCCCAACTGGAGCCTATGTTAGTGCCATTTCTGGTTTTCTCATTGTCTAGTTGTGTACTCTGGTTTTTCATGACTAAACTTTAGCTATGGGGTGTCTTTCATTTTAGCACGTGGGTTACATGGGATCCCACAAGGGTTGAGCCTAGTGTGCTAGTTTTGATCTACAAGGGGTGGCCTGTGTTAGGGTTTCCTGGTTTTTCTCTTTTCCTTTTTTTTGGGTTTTTATTCCAATTCCCGTTTCTCTTTTGCTTGCTTTGGTTTTTCTTTCAGAATCGGGGGCGGAACGGATGCTTGAAGGGAACTAGAACTTCTCCAATTCTGAGGTTCTAATTCCTGTTCACGCATCCATCCCGGTCTCGATTCCGTGTGTTTGGTGTTCCTTTTTCTTTCTGCCTTGCGGCGGTCGCTGGTTCTTTTCCTCTGTCTCTTCGCTTGTCTTTTGTTTTTTTTTCTTTGGCAGGGGTGGGATCGGGATGGGAATCATTTTTGGAACCTTCTTCATGTTTTCTATCTCGAGTTTTGTCCTGCTCCGGCCCCGCGGCTTCTTTTTCTCGTGTCGTTTCTGGCTCCGCCTCCGCAGTCTTTTCTTTGGCGGGGGCGGGATAGTTTTCGGCCCCGGTCCCTTTTGTTCCTTTTGTTCCCTGTCTCTTTCCTGGTCCCGGCTCCGGCCCTGTTTGGTTCCCGTCCCGTTTTCCTTTTTGTTTCATTGACCTATCCACCCAGTTTATTCTAACTTAAGTGGTTCCCATGAGCCCCATTTTCCATTCGTTACCGACCCATAGCTACTATTTTTACCGGCCCCACTTCTTCTTTGCTGTGACTTTCAGTTTTTGGTGTAACCTCTCGGCGACTCTTATCTGTCCCCTGAGGTTCTCTTTCTTTTCGGCCTGGGTTCGTTGTGTCGGGGAGATGTCTCCCTGACTCCTTTGTGTCTCACCGATGGGCTTTCCTTTCGGCGTGACGGTTCCTATTCGAGGTGAGGTCCTCTCGACTCCCCTTGGTTTCCTCGAGTTCCTTTTTGCTGCCCTCCGTTGTGCCTTCGGCATGACTCTTTCAGTTCGGGGTAACATCTTGGCGACTCCGTATTCTCTCCCCGAAGTCTCCCTCGGCCTATGTCCTTTGTGTCGGGGAGATGTCTCCCCGACCCCCGCTTGTCTTCCCGACTGTGGTGGCCCCCTTTGCTCTTCGGTGTGACTTCCCTTCGGCAGGACTTGGAACTCTTGATATATCTCTTGGCGAATCTGTTATGTCTTGCCGACGGTGTCTTGTGGTTTGCTTTCGATGTGGGTGGCACCTTTCATTGAGATGTCTCGGCGATGTCATCTTGCTACACCGACCGGTGATGGAAGACTTGATGCTTCGGGGAGACTTGTGTTTCGGTGTATGTCATAGCGATGGGGTCGTGTCTTGCCGATGGTGATTCAATGTGTGGCTTTCGGTGAAGGTCTTATCTTCTCTCGGCGAACAAGTTTCTAAGGGTCTTCTCGGTATAACAGTGAAGTGTCTACATGACTTCTCACCGATGATTGTGTGCTACAGCGACATACATTTGGCAGGTGATTTCATCGGTGAAAGAAGTTATAGGACACAGTGACTTAAGTGGTGTATAAAGATCTCTTTGGTATGAGCTTGGGTCTTCGGTGAGTGACCTTCAGTCTCATCGATGGAACATAAAGTGTTCTTTGTCGGCGTGAGTTTTGAATCGTCTTGGTGACACTGCATGAAGGAAATATCTTTCGGTAACACACTGTGACTTCGCTGTGATGTCTAGCCGACTTGGCCATCTCTCCCTGACTCTATGGTGTTTTTAGTGTCACATGTGGATTTCCCTGTATGGTCTCGCTGACATTGTGATCTCCTACCAACTTTGATGGGTGTTTGGTGCAGCATGTTTCCTTCGGCCAGACGTTTCCCCGAGTTCCTTCTATCTGGCCGATATGCTTGGCTCTTCGTTGTAGCTATTTCTCTTTGCCTTGAGGTCTTCCCAACACTGCTATCTCTTGCCGATATGAGCCTCTCCACGCGGTGCGTTAAAGCCCGAGCTACTAATGGAACATCAATGCGCACATGCAGATGATGAACAGTGATGTTTTAATTTAAGCGATAAAGGTGCCTGATGTTTGTCTGAAGACCAGTATGTAGTGCGATCTAGTGGAGGACTTGTCTCAGTGGTCCGATGAAGATTTAAAGGCGACTGCCCGATCTCTAATGATCAACGGTCGAGTTTCATACTAGACCACTGTTAGGGTTTCT
>VDFB02213864.1:0-11559 GCA_007258455.2 Sequoia sempervirens
GCCTTGGTGGTGATCAGCCCTTGCCCTAGTCTCTGTTGTGGCATGCCACCCAGCATACTGAGAATGATCTAAAATCAAAATAATTGGGCTTTTGCCCCAAAACAAACTCTACATATAATTTTCTCAAAAAATACAATGGGCACTCCCAATTAGCATGTGGGGGACTATCAAAACCATATACCATTGATCCCAAAAATGTGCACTCATCTACGGATGTATGCACCACCTCATGGATATTCTAGATTTGTTGGGTGGAATGGGTTGTCGAGTAACGGGGTCAAGAAACTAGGGGGCTAGATGGGATTTCATTATTTTAAAGTCTAATATTTGTTTGTAAGAGAGACCATCAAAATAAAATTGTCTCATTTGTTCTCTCTCATTGATGCCTATCAAAGATCGAGAATCGATCATCATCCTAATGGAATCAACAAGCGTTTGCATTCTGATTTAAGCGTCTCTCACTATAATGAACAATCAATGCTTGACTCTGCATAGCATTGATTTGTGTGTTCATGAGATCACGACTTGATCACATTTTATTAAGTGCTCTCAAGCCCGAGCCTCATCCGGATGCCATAGGTGCTGGAGGTGGCATATGAGGGGGAGGGGGAGGGGGAGGGGGAGGTGGAGGTGGAGGGAGGGAGGGAGGGAGGCAGATCTGGCTGTGGCTCAAGTGGTGGATTGATGATATCATCAATGTTAAAATCATCCATGATATATGCTTGATATAATGTGCACCTGCATTTTAAATCATACAAAATAGTCCATGTGCATACAAAAATTAAGATCATATATTTAATTGAAATAGGATGAGCAACATATATATTAAGCTCATATATTTAATTAGAAATGCACATATATATACATTGATTGTTCAACTCAAGAGCATGTCCATACAAAATTAAAAATTAAATGTATGTACATGTACATTTAAAATAAAAAATATGATGCATAATTTGCGTGCGTACAAATCATTAAACTAAACTATACATACATACATATACAAATTTCAAAATTTAAGAACTATTATGCAAATTTTTAATACATGCACATACATACTAAACAATAAACTTGAAACATTCACAAAATCTCATTTTATGTCTTTAACACACACAATTTTTCAGCAGGAGAAATCATGATCTAATAGATAGTCATTAAATATATACTATTATATACTATTCATCATAAGTTCATAAATTCCACCAACTTCACAAATCCATGTCACTAAAAATATCCATATAGAACCAAAATCATAAATTCATGTCACTAAAAATATCCATTTGGAACCAAATTTATAAATTCATCACACAAAATATCCATGGTTCACCAAATTTATAAATTCATAACTATTTAAGATCATTGTTTTTGGTTATAAACTAACATGACTCTCTGCATAGATATTCATTTCTTTGTGTTTTCCTTTTTCAAAATTAGGAGTTCTCCTCTCCTCTCTAGCCATTAATAGATGCTCATCCTCTGATCCCATCCATAGCCAGCCATTGTATCAACAAGGGTTTGCATCCTAGATGCAAACATCCTCCTGGAGGTGTGACACATTCTTCATTTTGAATAATGTTGGTTTGATCTTGGATGGTTCTAACATTGGCATTGATTTGTGCTTGCAAACGAGCATGTTCATTGATTTCAGGTGGTGGAGGTGGGGGGTTATGAGGTGGAGTGGGTGGAGGTGGAGGTGAAGGTGTTGGAGATGGATGGCGTGGAGGTGGATTGCGAATATTATTGAATGGATCCATGTGATCTTCAAGATATGAGTGAACCTGCATTAGATTTGTAATTTCAAGATGTAAGATACATGTTTAGGAAATACCAAGTTAAACCATTCAATATAAATGGCCTTAAATAATTGAATACAAATGATAAAATTATATGTAAACCTCATTTATATATCTAAGGCACATGTTACTTGAATGAAAATACAATTAACTATTGATATTGTATAATCTTGCAGGATCTTATTATTGTTAAATTTGGTTGGGCCTTGAGCAACTTTGATCACCAAATTTTAAGAACTTCTTTGATCCCCTTAAGAAATGTCATATTGGAACCCCTTAAGAAAATTGAATTACGATTTGGGGTGTGAGTTGAGGATTTAGGTCTAATGAGAGGTCTTGGAGAAAATGGCATGGCTCAAATGAATAAAAATTTGGTGAAGTTGCAAAGGCAACAAATTCAATATGCAATATTTCAAAATAGAGAGATAGCTTTAGGGTTTAGGGTTTAGACTTTTAGATTTTAGGGTTTTAAGGTAATAGGATAGCTTAAGGGGATCTACATGCTGCAAGATCCTAGGAAACAATTATATGGCATAAGGTAATGAAATTTGGTGGAGTTGCCTAAGACAACCAAATTTCATTAAGAGCCTAAGAAAAAATGATGGCTTTAGGGTTTACGGTTTAGACTTTAGAGTTTATTATTTAATTAGCTAAAATCCCCAAATCCTAACTTTTAATCAACATTAAGGGGATAATCATGTCACATCCATAGCTTAAAATTAAAATAATTCCAAATCACCAATCCAAACTCAAACTAATGTAACTTACTTCCACTTCATCAAATCTAAAATGAAATTAATAATCTATCCTAGCCATCAAATCAATTAGACTAATCATAGCCATTCATTTCCAACTTAGACCTTCAATCCAAATTCAAATTAGCATTCAATTATTCCCATCTACCTAATCAAGTCAACACAAGCCCTCCATCAACCCAACCACCTACATTTAATTCTCTCTTCCCTCTCAAATTCAAATTCAAAAATTCTCTCATGAAATTCTAGTCCTCAATTCCAAAAAAACCTAGTCCTCCATTCCTTTCCCCTCAACTCTATAAAATAATGACATCCCCAAATGTTTCCATATGATAAAATTTGTATGTATATGTTATCACATTAGAGAACCAAAGAGCAACTTCAACACATACATTTAGAGCCATAAAAGAATGTTATGGAACATATTATGCTTCTCTAATCTTTCATTATTTTATTTACCTTTCATTAGAAGTAGAGTATTGAGTTTGCACTTGCATTCTTGGTCTAGAATTTCTCTTCTACACTAAGTACAAAAATATAATATTGGATAGCTTAGTATATCTTTCTCTTCTAATATATATTCCCTAGTTCTCTTATCCATATTTGAGTATCTTAGCATATGTGTAACATGACATGTTAATAATATATCTCATATAAATGTAGGGATGTGTCGCTAATGTCATCTTCAAACATATTTAACCAATAGGAGATACTATAAGGTATCTAATATAACTATACAACCTATACAGGTATGACATATGGTGACCTTTGGCTTTTTTTGATATGTCAAGGGTAGTTTTGCAAAGATTAGTTTCTAGTGCTTTTGTGAGTTTTCACCACTTGTACTTATTAAGCTACACTTTTGGGTTTTCAACCTAATAGGGATAAACCTAGTAGATTTTTTAGCTTTCCAGCCTAATGGAGATAAATCAAACCACACTTTTTGGTTTTTAGTTGCACCTATCAAGTTATTTGTTAGCTATTAAATTTACAAACATTCTAGGATTATAAGTCTACTATAAAATTTGATGTAAAATAGATTACACATTGAGCCCTATAATTTAATTACAACAATGAATAAATATAGCAACATTAAGTAGACATAATGAAAATCAAGCCATGATAGTAATATAGAGATAATATACAATGTTTAATATAGATAAGTTAAAGAATCATTTTAAAAATATATATCTATATATTCACATCATTTTTGTTTTTTCTTTAGATTTCAAATATATCCACCAATCCTCCTTATCTTACATTAACATAAACTCAAAAAACATAGTGGACATGTACACACATATAAAACTACATTAAAATAGTGTTAGATCTTACAATTTTTCAAGGCTTATTTCATCCTCTTAGACAATCACTCTTACTAAATCATTGGCATAAATTAGATGCACACAATGGCACATTAAAGGTTTATTCCTCATGTTGGATTCCCTATTTTATATAACTATAGATCTTTATTATATAATTTAAATATCTAAGCACAAATTTCTTTTATGTAACACATTGATAATTTCAACTCATTATAAAAACCAAATACAAATTTAAAGGGGGTACACTATATTTATAAATACGTTCGATTTAAATACCATCCCAATCTCCATGGTGTGTCACTTGTTCACTAAAAAGCCCTTACATAAATCATCTACTTAGGTCAATCTTATCTAGATTTTTCTTAAATATTAATATTCATAAAATATGGCACAAAGCATATTGATGCATTTCTATCCTTCCACATCAATCTATATAGTATCAAAATATAGGTAATTTTATGGTTAAATTGAATCTCTGTAATTGCTAAATCCATTCATGATTATTATCTAGGATCACTAAGCCTATGTGATGAGCACTTTCAGATTTAAATTTCATATGCGATATATGTGCCAAATTGTTTCCAATTGAATTTGCTATGAAATTATTATACTTTTGTATCCTAGATATTCAAAAATGAGACAACCGTCTACCAAATAGACCCATTCTTGACGGTGAACCTACATAATTTTGGAGTATGTCCAATGAAGGTCTAGGGTTCCTCTTCCAAATGCTTTAGTGTTATGGGTTTAGATTTTATAGTTTAGGGTCTAGGGTTTAGCAAACTTAGGGTGAAGTTTGGATGGCCCTTGACATAATTTAGAGTTGCAAGTTAGTGTCAATTGGAATCGATTGTACGTGTTTAGATTTATGAATTTGTTAACTAAATTTGCAAACAAACATCAAGATAAACTTTATCAATTTTAACCATTCTTTAACATATTGATTTCTAATCTAATTATAATTTAAAATTGAAACTAAAGTTTAATATATATTGTTTTTTCCATACAACGCAAATAAAATTTAAAACATTTTGCAAAACGTGTAATGAGAATGATTTTTGTTCGAATTCCAATTTAGGGGTTTTCTTTCGAATTTTTTTGTTCAATTCAATTTAGGGGTTTCAATTTTAAGTAGGGTTTTTTTAATGAAAATTTTTTAGTTTCAGATTCAAACTAGGGTTTTCAAATTCAATTTTCGTTTGATTTGAATTCAAGGTTTCAAAAAGCTCGATTTGGATTTGTAAATGCGATGTTTTTATTTCATTTCGATTTCTAGGGTTTTGAAATGCAATTTTTTTTGTTTTATTTCAATTAGGGTTTTCAAAATCAATTTTTTTTGGGTTTAATCGAACAATTTAAGATTTAAAAGTTAAATCTTGTTTCTAAAACACAATTCAAGGTTTTTTTTTCATTTTTATTAAAAAACATTTAAGTTTCATTGCAAGTTTTCGTCTATTTTTACAATTATTGAATTCTACTATAACAATTAAAAATGATTAAAACGTGACATAAATTAAAAAAATACATGCTAAATTAACGTATTTCTTTTAAATTCAATTCAAAATTAAAAATGAAAAGAAATGATTATTTGAGTGGGGTATACATATACCATTTACAGTACGTGTTGTCATAACACTCTCAGAGTCCTGATGCATAGCCATTGCAAGCAGGGATCCGATTTACAACAGGATCTGGTTATTTAAGAAGCCGGGATCCCATATTTCAAATAGGATCCCGCCGACTTTGTATTTTGATTGAATAGGTGGGAAGGGCTGAAAGCGTAGTTACAAAAGAAGAGTGAGAGGTACTCAAGAGAGGTGAGACAATAGGTAAACAAAAGAAAAGGTGACTATAAACCAAAAACCAACAACTAATATAAATTGAGATAGGACTAGCTAAAAACAAGTAGCCCAAGGGGACCAATTACTATTCTCCAAGAAGATGGAGATCTTTTATTGCTTGTCACTCCTTAGTGAGGAACTAAAGTTTTTCCTCAAAATACATGGATTTTGGATTCTTCTATCCAATGTTGTCCTTGGAATTAGGCAATGCTTTCTCCAAATAATCACCCTTTTTCATTGGAGCTAGTAGGGGGTGCATGCAAATTTTCCTCCCTAGCTCTCTTTGCATGGCATCTATTGAACTTCTATTGAAATACTTGGATAGTAACTATTGAATTCTTCATAGTTTCCTTGTTGTATTTAATAATCTCCTACAAAATGAAGAGGATTTTATCCTAGTTTTAAGGGAGTTTGGAAACTTCATTTCTCAAGATAGCACAATCCTCATGAGACCTGATAGCATTTTTAATTGGGTAAACCCACAAAAGTAGTTTACAATTTGAGTGAGGAAGGAAAAGTGGCAAAAAATGACCCCATTCAAAAACAAATGGTTTTTGGGGTTTGAATGAACCCTTTGGTTCAAGCAAAGAAAAAAAGGGTTCGAATGAACCCTGGTTCATGCAAACCAGTTAAATGCAAGGTGGACCCCATTCCCACAAAGAAAACAAAGAAAAACACTTTTTGAGAGGGGGTTCAAATGATCCAGGGTTCAAATGAACCTTGGTTTGCTTGAACCCCCTAATTCCCACCTTGTCATGCTCTGACATAAAAAAAGTCCAGAATTTTATGTTTTGAAGCTCAGGTTGAGGATGAAAATGGAGGAGACTTCACAAACCCAACTAGAATCAGGTAGTCCTCAGAATGAGCTATCCAATTACTATAATTTTAATATATATTTTTTTTATTGTGTTTTTTTTTTAGTTTTATTAAACATAGGTTTTTCACTAAAAATTAAGCTCTATGTTCTACATATGTGGAAAAATAGCAGATTATAAAAAAAAAAATTGAAAAATATGAGTGCGCTAGATATTGAAGTCCTTGATTCAACAAAAAAAGTTACACGTTATATGGTTCGCCTATGTCTGAATTGTAATTGGTTTGACTTCGAAACTTGATTAAAGAAAAAATATTCAATAAAAAACTATCTAACCAAGTGGAAGCACTGGATATCAGAGTTACAAATCTAAATTTGAAAGAATTAGAATTTTATCCTTCATGGAAAAAAAATTGTGTTATACAATGAGCGTCACTCCTTAAAAATGTTGTTTTCTAAAAAAAACTAGTTTTCGAGGGAGATGGAAAAAGAGGTGTAATCTGATTCCAAAATTTTTGAAAAAAATATATTTATAATCTACAGACAAAATGTCATGAACATCTAGTTTGCATCATCTTCAAATTCCTCACGGTTTAGCCACTATAGGTGCCCCAAAGTGAAGATTTAGTTAGAAAAAATTATTTTAGTGTCCATTTTGGCCAAATATTGTAAACCACTATTGTGGGATCACACAATTTCCCCTACCTCTTTTTGTAGATTGGCCCAATTATCAAAAGTTTGAGTCATGCCTCTCAACAGCTCCTATTAATTTGCATCTTCCTCTTCACATGTTAATCTCTACACTTCCGTGGAACAACAATCTCTAGGTTTTGGATTTTATCCTTCACCATGAGTAGTTGGGCCAACAACCACTTAAGGATGTCATTTTAAATATTTGTGGCTTTGAAAAGTTCATCCATTTTCACCCTCAAGGAGACATAACTCATACAAGGAACCTTGTGAATGCATGAAGGAATATCGTTTGAATTTTGAGCTTGTCCAAAATCATACTAAGGGGAAGAAGGGGTAATAACATATAAACTACAAAGTAGAGGAGAACTAGGAGGAGAGTCCTCGAGAGTAGCATTTGGATAAGGGGACTAGGAGGAGCTAGAGTTATCATATGAAATCAATCTTTGGGGAGGTTCCTTAAATCAAACCTTTTTCTTACTTGTAGGGGAATTAAATATAAAGTCTTTTCCATTAGAAGCCTGAGGGGAATTGAAACTAGTAAGCCTAAGTTGTAGGAGTGGGGTGGAATAGGTAGCTAATGATGGGGTATTAGGATTATTATATGAGTTACCATGAGTTCACCCTTGTGCACATGGAGGGGTTGATGATATGGTAGGGGAGAGAGACACATTATACCAATAGATCCTATAAATGAATCCTTGGTGAACAGGCAAGGTTATCCCTTTATCTTGTATAGCTTTGATAGATTATTCCAATGAGTAGATCCAAAATCATATAAAATTAATTTTCATATTGTATCAGAAGTGATTAAGAATAGGAAACAAATGCGCATGAAATATTTGAAAATGACCATCAAGGGTAACATACCTCATCAACACCTTTGCAATATTCTTCCATACCCCAGGCAAGTCCTCTTTATTATAAGCATTTTTTAACCTGTTGGATTTGTCATGTTTCTTTAAAAAATTCCCATATCATTTTGATAATTCTATTTATTTATTTTTGGAATTTTTGTGCCCTTAAGAGGGAAGCTAGTAGCTATATAAATTAGCACCACATTGACAAAGAAACAGAGGTCTCAAACCTCAATGAAGGCATCCCTTCAAAGAATTTGTAAACTATGTGGAATGGTTAGAGCCATGGCCTTTCAAGGCCTCAATGTACAAGTTGAACTTCCCCTTTTGGAGGATAGGCCAAATCTCTAGATAATTCCTTAGATATTCATAATTATCCAAATCTTCTTGAATTAGTTCCCCATGCATAGTGGTTGATAGGGGAGTAGAGGAATAGTAGATTACAACCAACCAAGAGTGACTCTGAAAACTATTAGCTTGATCATAGAATAGGAAGAATGAACAAGAAGCTTGATAAGAAGAGCCAGGAGTAGGAAGTAATAACTATTTTTCATGTAACTCGGAGCATATGTGTTATAATTACAATCTTGAGAGAGATACAAATCACTATAATTTAGTTCTTGATAAATGTAAAAATATTAGCTTGAGGGTATGTGTAGGATCATCATGGAAAAAACAAGCCCTAAGTGGCAAAAAATCAGAAAAAATAGAGTTAAGAAACTTGACGTAAAAATTTGAATAAGTTATCTATATTATTTCAAAAGTAGGTAAGAATAGAATCTGTAGCAAATTGAATGTAGTTTCTAAACTACTGAGGTTTATTTTCAAAAAAAACAAAATCTATTTGGTGAAAATTTGAAATTTTGTAATGCAATAGTACTCTAAATTTACGGAAAATAAGAAGTAGGAACTGGTCTCACCACCCTAACTACAATAAAATGATAATATTTTTTTTTATAATATTTAGATGTAAGTAGGAGGACTCAAGGGTCCTGATGTGATGCATATTTTTTTTGTAATTTTTTTCTAAGTAAATAATTAATTATGATTTTTTTATTACAAATTTTAAAAAAAAATATAAAATCCCTTTGTGTGTCTAACTACCTAACTTGTCAAACTTCAAGAAATTCATTTTTTTTTTTTAACTATAAAGATATGAAGCATAGAAATGTAACGCATGTTTTGATCTTAAAAATGTGATACCGCTTGAAAGCTATAGATTTTTTTCAATAAGCTTATCAATTAGCACTTTAGTCGTAATTCAAATAGAAAATGAATAATAATTATTTATTAAATTCAAAGTAAAGCATAATTTATTTTTGTGGAAAGCTGAAAATATCCTTTAAAAACCCTTTTTGTTTCATCGATTTTGGGTAAAAAAAAAGCTCTTAAATTACATACCCTGTAAATACCTACTCATATTGCCAATTTTGGTTTATCATGATCCCGCACATACCCTTGAATATGCAAATTTTGGTAAAAAAAGTATATATATATATCTTTTTTTTGTTATTAATGACTTGATATTTTAGTGCATGAAATATTATTTTCCCTTGTTTTAATATATATATTTTAGAAAAAATAAATCTTGGAAATTACATGTATTGAAAACACAACTATTTCAACAAGAGACAACTTGTGTGTTTTAGCTATTTATTAAAAATAGCAAAAAGGTCGATCATTTTGAGATAAAATTTCTCTTCTAGTACATTTTTTCTTTAATAAAAATCTAATAAACTTTAATATTTTTCTTAATAAGACATTAAACTATGTATTTTGGTGTCAATGACCTAATTTTAGTAAAATAAGAACATGAAAGTATATAAACACTAGTCAACATATTGAGAAATTAATATTTGTTGAAATATAATCTTATAGATCTATAGGCATGTATATTTTAATTCTTTTAAAAATATATTATTTACATGAGTAGGATTTGTGAAAATATAAGAATCTTTTGATAATGAAAAATATTTTGGTTGTTCAACGTAAACCTCTTAGATTCTAACTCACCATTCAAGAAGGTAGACTTGACATCCATCTGATACACTTTGAAGTCTTTATGTGTTGCAAAAGTCAAAAACATTCTAATGGCTTCCATTCTTGCCATCAAAGAAAATGTCTCTCCAACATCTATTACTTCCACTTGTGAGTAGCCCTTACAAACAAGTCTATCCCTATTTCTAACAACCATTCCATCCTCATTCAGTTTGTTCCTAAAAACCCATTTAGTTCCTATCATGTTCTTTCTTGCTGGTCTTGGGACCAATTCCCAAGTCTAATTCATTTGAATCTGTCTCAACTCTTCTTCCATCGCTTCAATCCAGCTCTCATCCTTGCATGCTTCAGTTACCAATTTAGGTTCTACTTTTGAAAGTAAAAAAAAAAAATTACATGTTTTGTTATCATAGCATCTTTTCTCCTTTTCAATACACACTTTATCTTATCTCTAATGAAATAATCTTTAGAATGATTCTTTTGCACATACTTAGGAGTCTCAAGGATCTTTTCCAGAGCTTCTTCCTCTTCCTCTTCCACTATCATCTCCTTTTCTTTTTCTTCTTCATTGCAAGGGGGTTCATTAGATTCATATCCTTATGTCAACATAGAAATTTGATGTGGTTCTTCATCTACTTTGACATTTGCACTTTCAACAATCTTCTTCAACCTTTTTTATAGAATCTATATGCCTTGCTTTTTGTAGAGTATCCAAGGAAGATTCCTTCATCAAATTTTGCATCAAACTTTCTGAAGTTTTATTCATCTCTTTTGATATGGCATTTTCTTCCAAGCACTCTAAAATATTTCACAGTAGGAGGTTTTCCATACCATAACTCATAAGGAGTCTTTTAACTATTCACTCCTACTTGTCCTCTATTAAGTATGTATTCTATAGTATGAATTGCTTCTCTCCAATAGACATCTAGTAGGTTTGTGTCCTTCATCATGGTTCTTGCTACTTCTTGAACTATCATGTTCTTTCTCTCCACAACTCCATTCTACTGAGGAGTCCCAAGAGCTAATAATTATCTCTTTATTCCATGATCTTCACAAATTGTTAAACTCATTATAGGTGAACTCACCACCTCTGTTAGACCTCAAGCACTTGATTTTCAAATCCATTTTATTCTCAACCATAGATTTAAAGGATTTAAACTTATCTATAGCTTCTAATTTTTCTTTGAGAAATGTCACTCAAGTCATTCTAGATAATCATATATTAATAACATGAAATACCTGTCACCTTGTGAGATTCTTATTTTGGTTATTAACGAAAAGTTGTCCCTTGTTAAAATATTCTTGTTGAAATAAATAGCTTCTTATTTGCAGTATAATATTCTTTAGTTTTGAACCTCTTCTTTGTTTACTTTCCAAACTTAGAACACTCTTTGGAGATTGCATTAATAGGTTTTGTAATCCTTGGAAGATCTCTCATAGCATTAGTAGAACTAATCTTCACTAGGCTATCAAAGTTAATGTGACC
>VDFB02213865.1:0-20130 GCA_007258455.2 Sequoia sempervirens
GGTTCACTAGTTCAATCACAATGAAATGAATCAATGATATATAATTGCAATGTGTTATTGACAATTGCACTTAAACTTTTAAGTTTTAAGTTTTGTTTTTATGTGTTAATTTTACTTATTCCTTAGGCTTCTACAGTTATATAATTATATTGTTATACATCTTTTTATAACTAATTTTTCAAGTACTATATGTATTTTAGTGCTGCCCACCTGCCACCCCCCACTGTCATCCCCATGCCGTCCCCCTGTCGTCCCCAAACTGAGGCCCCTCGTCTCCCATCTCGAAAATGCGTCCCCCAATGTCCCCCTGTCCTTGTCCTCGAAATTCTTTGGAACACTATACAATATCATAGTTCAAACTTGGAGCTTCACGACAACAATGTCACTCAAAAATTATGCATGTAATCAGTAGATGTAACATACAAAAATAAATACTAGGTTGTTATATGAGACCAACAAGTCACCCCTTCAGATAAATGAGGACACCAACAATAAAGATCTCAAAGTTAGGAAGAAGGTAGATATCAGTAATACCAACACCCATGCACTAGTTACTCCTTATGCTAAAAAAAAAGGACCACGTGAATGGTAGCTTTGAACAAAATGTTTGATTTTTCAATTTGTAACCCCAAGATATGCAGTGTCTCCATAATTAGATCTGTTCTTGTGCAAACCTCATGTCCCAGCCCTAACTGCTTCAACGCCCTCCTAAACTACCTCAGACTTAGGCGATATGATGTAGACTGATCAACAGGTTCATTACTAAACACATCTTCCAAGATATATGTGCCCAAGCTCAGAGATATCAAATAAATGTTTCCAATAAAGAAGCCCTAACACTATAGTAGTGTACTGTAGCAACGGTACTATAGCATGCCTTAAGAAATCATAAAATCAACAAATATCTTCATACATTAAACTCCATTCATACCTCAAGAAATATATATCGATTACCATCAACTGGAAATGCAATAGAACTAGCACTTGCACCAGAAGGGTGTGCAAGGGTTACGCCGATAGTAAAGTATATGTAAGTTAACATGGTAAGGAGGTATATTCTTTATTGTTACTGATGTCATATTCCAACTATATCATATACAAGGTTTTTGGAGAATATGTTATTTCTATGTCACATCTATTGACATTCATATACATATCAAGGCAATTTAACAACGCATTTATCTAGACCCCAATCCTAAAGATGAATAGTAATCTAATTTTCTTCAAAATCCTGGATGTATAAAGAACTTCTTTCAGCAAATATTATAGGTTTCAAAGCACTCGATGTTACAACCAAAATAATTCAAATTAGCTTTATCTCTAGCATTTTCAATTTCCTCTCTCTACAAGTAACTCAATCTGTCCATGCTCTCTTTGTGCCTTTAATCATACAAAATTTGTACTCTTTACAAAGCAATGTTGTCGTTTTCTATTAATATCCATTCAAATTCAAACCTGTCATTTATAAAATCTTAGAGTGGCATCTTTATTTCATAGTTTCTCAAATTTTTATGATCATATGCTAGCACACTCGAATTTTGTCGTGGTTAATATAGATGATGTCTTATGCTAATAAGAAAAACTCATGATTTGTTCAACCTAAATTATATTCTCACCTAAGTGTGTGATTGTGCATAAGTTACATGATTAACGACCATGATTTGTACAATTAAATAATGTGAACATGTGAATGTTAGTATTTTAATTTGTCTTTTGCAAGACAATAGAAAAAAGCAATGTATGAAATAAATTATAAGAAGAAGCTCAATGAAATATAAGCAAATCTAAAACTAAACTTACACTTAGACTATTTTTTTTTTTACAAATATCTATAAAAAAAGTGTCTATAAATATCTATGATAGACAATACTATTAAGAATGACAATAGAGGAAATGTCTATAAATATCTATGATAGACAATAATATTAAGAATAACAATAGAGGAAATAAAATAAAAGTGAGTCTACTCATAGATGGGTGTTGAATGATTTCTTAGCCTTTGTTTATCAACACAAAGATTATAGGTGTCTCTCTTGTCTATGTTTGTATAGATGCCAAAAGAATAATAGGGCATGATCGAACATTTTGCTAGCACATTGCCATCTAATCTAGAGAGAGGAAAATAAAATTGTTTCAAATTTAATATGAAGAAAAGACGATTAATTATTTGTCGGAAAAGCTAAAAAATAAAACATAATTAAAAACAAAATGTTACAACAAAGTTAAGTTTTTTAAGAAAAGAGTTTGTAAAAGCTCTACTCTTCCCTCCCTACGTATACCTCTCTCCTCTTAGCCCTATTTCTCAATAGAAAAATCTGAGGAGAATGAGGGAAAAAGCTCCAAATTGTTTTCTAGCATCCCTAATGGTGGTTTTGTAAACCAAGAGACATGTCACTTGGGGGTTTTGAGTAGGTCTTTGGCTTGAATTTTGTGGAGGAAAAGCTGAATCATTTTAAAGTTTTTATGTAGGTCTTTGGTTTGAATATCGTGAATGCAAAGTTCAATCGTTTAAAGTCTATTCCTAATTTTTTGAAGGAAGATCTTTCAGGCTTTATAGGATTTCAGTGTAAAAGGATAATTTGCATCCATCACCAAACAAAAATAGTAAGTGTTAACCAAAACGTATTCTAAGTAAAAACGTATAAGACATTGGGAATCTCAAAGATTAATTGAGGAAAGCATACCTGATTTCACACTTGATCATATAGTTAATAAAATAGATTATACAATTTTTGTGTTGAAGACTCCAAAATAACATAATTTCATTTCCCTTGTAGTTAATAATCATTTGAAAGTTTGATCAATTTGAGTTCCCCATTGGTGTCCCAACTCTCCTAATCTCCAACAAGATTTGGGCTTCTTTTGAGAGGCCATTGCAGAGTTGAATTAGTCCAAGAAATATGCCTAAGATCATGAATCTGCCTACTTTCTTCATTTATGTGGGAATTTACGCATTGCTTATATTATTCTCTTCATAGAGCAATCACTCACAAGAGCGTTGAATCACATAAGTGATCAAGCCACAATCATTACTAGAAAAACCAAATAACACAATATCTAGAAAGGATTTCTCCTTGACCTTCCAAGGCTTGTCCTATCCTAACATTGACACATAGAATGTGAACATTTTCTCTTTCATCTGCGTGAAAAGAAGTTGATAGACACGAAAGTTGTATCATGTTGACTTTGACTTTGATCTTGACAGATACCAACTGCACTTCTTTATTGGCCTTCCACCTTCTCACTTTTGAGTTTCTTTGAAGCAAAGCAAATTTATGATAGTTCAAACAATATCAAATAGTTTGTACAATTTTATTTGATTCAAAAGGGCGTCGACTACCAACTGGAAATTTGATATTTGAACTGATATGACGTTTGACATATCCTATTGATCTTATCTACAAAGTAGGATTCCAATAGTGAACAAAATCTAAGAAGAGCGATACTCTCATTTATCATATTGCCAACATTCGATATAACTAGCAAACACACCTTGGTGTGCAATGGGTACGTCGAAGAGGTGTGGAAGGTCCATTACGGAAAATTTAGGTATATTGTTTAGAGGGAAATATAGAGATAGAAAGAGAGGGAAATAATGATAATATGAAACAATTTAATGATTATTATTTTAAAAATATTATACATTAATTATATAGTATTATTAATATCGTATAATCTTTTTACAATTATTTAATTATAATTTAAAAATAAATTTACATTATATAAAACACTTATATAACTATAATATTTTTGCATAACAATTGATAGTTAAAATGGATTCATAACGGTTAAATAAAATTTAGAAACTTGAAATCTATAGAATATAAAGTATCTTCCTTATTTACTTATTAAATTTCAAACTTTAATCTTAATTAAAAATTAAAACAGAATAAATTGAATTGAATTTTTTTGAGTTCCTAAGAGTCGACTTCTATTATTCACGAAAGACTCTATTCCTCATCCCATCCTCTTGTATTGTTTCATGCAAAATATATTACCTCTAGGGAGCTATCTACTACAATAATGTAACATACATAGAGATACATGAATAAAAGATTATAAGTCCTAAAAGGCAGCTTTGAATTTCAAGAGAGAACCTGAATCCCGAGTAAATGCTTTGCCATTGTTGTGGGTCTATGCTGTGTAATTTGTATTTCCAACATTTGTTTGCCTTGTGGCTAGCAACTAGCACTTACAGAAGTCACGTTTTGGATGAAAGTTCAAGTCATTTTGAAGTCCAATGAAGGACCTGCTTGATATATTATCAAACCAATTATAAAATTCTCAAGTTGTATCATATAATCTCTTCATTATATCAGACGGCGAAATCCGCTCTTTTATGGTGCCTTAATTTCATCATTTGCTGGAAGGGTTTTGCGGTTTGTGCGGTACATTGCGGCGGGTTTGTATTTGGGGTTCTAGAAGGATACTGAATTAGTCTAGTTGCTACTACTCCTGAATTAATTCACTTTTCCTCTGTTAGGAATACTGTTGCACTCTGCCACATTTTTAAACACTGTGTCTTTGTTACTTATGTCAAATAAATGTTATAATATAATGCAAGTATAGTAAATTTGTTCAGAGTAGTCCTTCAAATGTATCTAGAATATTTGGATTTTAGATCCCTATTTTTATTGTAAAAGCTCATGTTTAATTTTGAGAAGTTAAAATTTTAACGTAGAAAATTAGTGCAAAAAATTGTGTGCTCATAATTTTACAACAAAGTTTGGGATCACTAATCCATTACCAGGGTTAAAAATTGAGAAAAGTTAGTGTCTAAGTTTGATGAAGTTTGGTCAATTTCCTTTAAGTGATTTCCATAATAAAATCTCATGCTTATGTTTATTAAATTTGGAAAATTTAAATAGAAATTTAAGTTGGTTGGATTTGATGAAATCTAGTTAGATTTTCATTGTGAGATTGTATTTTCATGTTTGTGCTATGTGTTAAATAAATATTTAAGCAGCTCCCTTCGTGTTTATTTTTTGTGCGCCGGCCTATGCATCGCCAAGTCTGCTTGGCCTTTTATCAAAGATTTGATCTGCCGCTCCACGCGTCTACTCTTCGCAACATTGAGTATCGACATTCCCTTCGGATCCCGAAAAGCTCCGTTGTGCTTCCACGTGTCGCGGCTGCGGGTTGCTTTTGTTCCTTGTTTCTATGACGCCTCATCAGGCTGCAAGATGTTGCCACGAAACCCTCGTTCCTAAAAGGTGCTGGCGGGCCCCACAGTTTCTAGCTGGAGTGGACTCTTGCTACGTGTCAATCGTTTGCAAATATTTCAACACGGGGATGAAATAGCAACCGCGGGTAGCGAAATGCTGCCACGTGACTTCTACGCCTGGCTATGGAGCGTTCCCTCCGCTGTGATAAGGTGCTCGGCCCATTCGATAGGTGTTGCATTTTCGCAAATCCTCTACAGCGATGGGAGAAAGGTTCATGCGGGCAGCGAAAGGCTGCCACGTGCCTAAGCACGGATCTGTTAAGCGGGCGATGAACCAGATGAACCAAATAATGCTATTGGTTGCTACTTATCATAATCATTCACACCAGTGGATGACACTTGTCTAACTAGGACCACCGCCATCATTGCAGAGGATGCACCTGTGCCCGGGATGACTGGATGATGTGTTCCGACTCAATCCTGTTGTAACGGCCTTGGGAATATTCTGATTTAGGCATCATTGCAGAAGATTGCAAGATCTTTTCTGTTACTGTTCTCTGAAGCGGTGGGAAGTTTTTCTGCTATATATACTTTCTCTGTTGATGAGAAATGGTCCGGAACTGGGGAAAAAACATGCTAGGTTTTAGTAAAAAGACGCCATGCCTTTTTTACTATTTTATTCTAATTGCAAAAACTCTCAGACTATGCCAATTGTTTGGCCTTTCTTATTTTTCATGCTATTTGATCAAACTGTGAACTGTGCTTTATATTGTCTTGACACTTCATTTGAGAACTTCTATATATATTGGATGCAAGTTTGCTTACCTAGATCATGTCTAATGACTCTTCTTGGCAATGAGAATGTATGCAACGTTATTTTATGTCAATAAATGAATTGTCTATGCTATAATCTTAAGTCTCTGATGTTTTGGAATACAACAATACCATTCAGGCCCTTAAATCTATGATTTATTGTGCCATCGTTAAATCTTGGCGCATCGCCTTAGGTTAGAGTTTACTTTATTATATGCAAAAGCTGTACCATACCAAACCTATAGAAGAGGTACGGCTTCTCTAAATATCAAATTTACTTTCCGGTTGGCATAAAGGTCCACACATAAATTGCGGGTTTCCCATGGGCCCTGCATTTTACCTCGTCAGAATTTGGGCGTCAACACTATGAAATTTGACCGATCTAATTTAAATTTTATTGTAAAGTTACAATTTATCATCAGCAATAGTAAATCGATTACTTCCCACAAAGTACGAGTGCTTAAGATACCATGCATACTGTATCCTTTAACCCTCGCGGACGTAGAAATTCTTTTGTGCATTGCATCATTGGGGATATACTACCTCTTTAACCTCTGAACAGCGAAATCCTATTATATTTCCATCATTGAGAAAATGCATAAATACATAAAATCTAAAATTCATTTTAACTATGGAATTTTTTATTTGTGATATAGGTGGTAATCAGCATACTGTTGGCCCTCAAATTCGACAAAGGCGAAGTGATACCGACCGAATATGGAGTGGGCATTGTTTTACCGATCTGCGTATTTATTGTAGCATTTGGGTGGTTGTGGGGTCTGTTAGGGTGGTTGGTTCCTAGTGAATTATTTCCACTAGAGACTTGCTTAGCCAGTCAAGCCATGGTGGTTGGCGTTAACCTCTTGTTCACTGCCATTATTGCACAATCATTTTTGGTGCTTCTATGCAACTTGAAATATGGCTTTTTTGACTTCATAACAAGATTTTGCTAGATGGGGATGACCTATATCAACTTAAGACTGTTACCACAATTAATGACATGGTGTGATCATCCATTCCATAAGTGAATATAAAGCTTGCAAGTGACATCTTGACAGTTGACACACCAAGAGAGCTCACTCAAAACTTCATATTTTTAGCCTAATTCAAATTTAGGAGCATTCCATGGTGACCCTATTCATCCAATATTCGCAAGCAGTTCTGCCCAAGATTTCTACAGCCATTGAAGCTGCACAATAAGTGAAGCAACAATTTCAAGACAATATTGACGAAATTGTGTCCTAAGTTTTTTAATCCCTGAGATAAATGCTTCAATTTGATGCCTAAATCACTTATGATGCAGACAAACCTATGTTCCTGTAGATTTAACACACAAATCTATATACTCTATTCAAATGGTAAACTAGAACAAACAAAACAAAACAATGTGATTATCACTCATAGTCTTTTGAAACTGAGGCAACCAACCCTTAAGCGGCTTGCACATGCTCTATTCAAATTGACAAGCAGTGAAAAAAGGGTAAAAATTGACACAACACAGCCAGAGATAACAATAGGGGACACCAAAACCATAGATAACAAGGTAACAATGACACAACACATCCATACGAAGTCAGTGGATTCACAGGACTACCATTTATTCAAATTCCAATCCACCACGAAACATTTGAAACACAACTAATTCATCCCCTCTTTTCAATTTATTGGGCTTCCAAATAACAGCAAAAAAAACACTCTCAACAGCAACACACACATTCCATATAAAACAAAACTAAAAGCTAACAAATAGAAAACAACACTAAAGAATCATTACGAATTACGATAGCTAACAAAGACAGTTACAAATAAAAACCCCTAAAATAATCTAAATCCTAAATGAAAACAGACTGGTGCGAGCTGCGGGAAAGGGAAGAGGATCCAAAAAATACCACAACTTCACTAAAAGAGGGTATGACGGGAGAGAAGCTCCATTTTTGCTCCAGTCGCTCCCAACTCAACCTCCAGTCTATCTATTTGGATATATTTTGAAAGGTAAGGAAGGAGATGACTATGAATAGATAGGTAAAGCGGTGAAAATAATGTTACGCTTCTCAAGAAACACATGAGGACATCACCAACCAGCATTTCAACTCGTCAATTCATTGACATGCATTTAATTTGTGCTGACCACTGACTGCTATCTTCCTTAATTTCCCTCTATGAAATGAATGAAGATGGCAGTTGGTGGTCAACACAAATTAAATGCATGTTAGTGAATTGACGAGTTGAATGCTGGTCGGTGCCGTCCTTTTGCATTTCATTGAAACCATTACCAGTTTTATGGGAAGTTTCTCTTTTTTGCCAGCGTGAGACATTTTTTAGGTGAAACCTCACACTATATATAGCCTATCGGCTAAAAATGATTGGATTACTCTATAAACCCTTCAAACTAAATACCAAACTTAAATACAAATTACACCCAAGTATAAGTCCCGGATGATCTCCTCCACAAACTAGCTAGGGTAGGTCTCTCACCATTGAAACCAGTGCTAAAGATGAGGGTTTCCATCCTCAACTAGCTGCAATGATAAATTAAAAATAATCTAGCAGATTCTCCTTAAGTTGTCAAATCCATCATAACCAAATGGGAGCCAAAAAGCAGATTAAATAGAAGTGGAGGGAGAAATTCGGATTATCTCCATTTTGAATCATTTTCCCTCCAAAAACCTTTTAATATTTTTTCTTTATACTTTAAAACATTATCAAATAATCCTTAAAGGGGCATCTTGCTCAAAAGGAAACTATTTTACATTATTCAGCCTTCTAAAACAACATTAAGTTATCTCATTAGACACCAAGGTACTTTTCGATGACCACCTACCCCCTCACTTAAGTTATAAAGTTATTTTATTAAAATAAATTAAGTGACTTATAAAAGAGAATATTAAATAATCCAACCTTATGCTCTACAACGCTACCATAGAAATAACACTGCTGAGGACACTAAGAGTTTGAGACCAGTTTCCTAAAATAGACTTACTATAAATAGCAACTGCTAAAAATAGTAAGTGATGACCAAATAACAAACTAGCCAAAACATTAAAGCTCATCATACAACTCCAACATATTGCCTAAATAGGAAACCCTACACTACATTGCCACCCGGACCAATTACTAAATATAGTACTTACTAAAAATAGTGAGTTAGAACCACACTAGCCTAAAGGAGGACATTGAAAATGGGGGCATTATAGTTTTCCCTTCCTAAAGATTGTTTGTCCTCAAGTAATGCTAGAACAATCCTGTAACCAACAATCTGATCAACACTAAATCCAGCAATGATCCTAGGGTCCCAAGTTGACCTAGGAGATCTATAGCACCATCTGCTCACAACACAATAATGGGTACAAAGGCACAACCTACCATAGATGCAAAGAAAATTAAATGAATTAGAAAATGTGAGAAGTCTTAGTTTGTTGTGAATATTTGCTTCTCCTAATCTTCTCTTTTAATTTGAATCTTTGATTAATAAAAATGAGATTTGGACTGAGAAGACCCTAGTTTATTTTGGGTTTAGGATTCCTAAGTAACTCATCTCGGTCAAAGAATGAACTCATTAGTTGGAGCCTTAGTGATTTTACACTATTCAATATTTTTTTACTAAATTGAAAGGATTCTACTTAAAACAATATGGATTTGAAAAGTAAGATAAACAATTGATCCTTATTATTCTCTTTAAACTTGGTTCAAAATATTTAGTCTTTGTTTCTACCTTTGATCTAGGTGGATATGTTTTTCACCAAAAAATTGATAGTTCCAAATGTTGAAAAAATGGCACCATGTTGAAGAGCTCATCGAGATGATTCCAACATCACTTGAATCGCGCCAAACAGAGTCTATATGCGAAAGTTATGGCCAGTTAAAGTTTTGCAAAATAAGTTGACCAAGGTAGTACGGTTGTTGACGTCAACATGACATCATAATGGTGACATGGTAGGTACAATTAGTAGTGTGTGGCAGGGAGATGACATGGCATGCCTAAATGTTGCCACATGGCAGATGATGTGGTGGTTGACTTAGCACAACAACTGACATGGACCAATTGCATGGTGTCATGTGTCAAGGTGTAAGCAAATCAAATGGTGTCATGTGGACCAATGGTTGGGTGCCATGTGGCACCCCTATGGTTGCTCAGTTTGTTTTGTTTGTTAAAAAGGTTGTTGATGGGGGTCAAATCCTTGACCTCTTGCTTGCAAATTTTACTCTCCATCACTACAATCCAAAGTGCCAAATTGGGGGTCAGGCGGTTTGAATCTCCAACCTCCCTCCTTGCAATCCGCCCAACTATCATTGGGCCACACATGCTCAGCGGAAAGGATGGGTGATTTATGTTATTTAAAGCAAAACAAGCCACTTTTAAGTAAAAAAGGACGTCGACGGTTTGAATCACCGACCTCCAAATTACAACTGCATCCCCCCTACCACTGTGTCATGCACATTTTGCGTGATATATGATTAGAAGGTATGATATTTTTTCTATAAATTGGTGAGCTCGAGAAAGAAGGGGCTCGGGTTTGAACTTGAGCCCTCTTATAAAAAGGGAAATATACTTACCATTGAGTCACAAGTCAAAGACATAAACTTATAATGCACAAATTATTTGAAGTTGTATTTTTCAATATGGATAGAGGTTTTCTAAAGGTTTTTGAAGCCAAAACCTTCTAGTAGGAGAGAGAAATACTGGAAGACTTCAAATTTTTGCTGGAGAGGACTATGGTGCTGAGACTATTACATGTAGGTTGAAGCGAATTTTGGATGTACCATTTGCATTTGGACATTATAAAGGATCGATCACTCATTGGAGAAGGACCCAAAGATGTAGCCCATTTAGGTGAACTCCGTTATCAACTTGCAAGCTCTTGTCTTCTGTTAATTTTGTGCTCTATTTTATGTTCTCAATTTCTTTAATATCTTTTAAAAAAAAATTATTTTAATTTTTTAGACAAATATTTCCGTTTACCTAATTTAATGTTCACTAAGCAACAATTTTCATAGATTCTTTTCGGTTATGGTATCAAAGCCTTGTTTGACTAGTGGTTGCAAAAGTGGATGTTAACATGATCTAGGAGCTGACGAGGTGAAGGCACGCTTGTGGAGATTAATCCTGAGATTGGTAAACAAAGAAATTTTCCACCACTAAAGATGGAAGAGACAAAAGCTAAACAAAGATCCTTCGAGCTCGATGAGAAAGGTTTTCAACGATCCTTTCTTAACATGAAGGCTATGGTAGAAGTGCTTTATCAAGAGAGGCAAGAATGGAAGAAGTTTGAAGGAGGAGGTTTGTTGAAGTGAGAAAATCATAAGGACCATGAAGATCGAGAGGACAAAGGGAAAAGAGAAGGAAGTGATGATGAACCTCCAAAAAATCCTCCATCTCCATCTCCATCTTCACCTTCTAATTCTATTTCTTTTGCTAATCCTTTCAAGAGTGCACATAAACCTATAATCAAGTTAGATGTAAAGTTTGAACTACCAAAATATTGTGGAGAGTTGAATGTTGAGAAATTAGATGATTGGGTTCAACAAGTAGAAGTATATTGTAGAATTCAAGGTCTCTTAGACGATGCTTCTAAAATCCAATTAGCTACTCTTTGGTTGGGAGGAATCACTCTCATTTGGTGGGAGAACTTGAGCATAAATTGCTTGACATGGTAGTGTCAACTTAACTTGGATGGAGTTTGTAACTACCCTTAAGAAGTAATTTTATCCCTTAAGCCATATGCAATAGTTAACTATGAACTAACAAAATTTTAGGTAGGCTAAAGGTCAAACTGTCCAAGACTATACTCATGAATTTAGGAAGTGGGCTATTGCACTTAATGTCCCATTTTACACCCAGGACACATTGCTCAAGTATATAGGCGGTCTTCACTCTTACTTAAGACATACCATTTTGGTTTTAAATCCTAGTAATCTGGATGAAGTATGTGTACAAGCCACACATTTGGAATCGAGAAGTAAGAGTACTTTCAATGACAATTTTTTCAAGAAGCCATCTAAGCCTGAAGGTAAACCCAAATGCAAAGAAAAGGGGAAAAATACAACTACCATCAAGGAGGGTGATAAGCCCACATGCTCCCATTGCAAGAAGGAGGGGCATGATAATTCAAAGTGTTGGAAGCTACATCTGGAACTCAGGCCAAAGAAGTATGGAGGAAACAAAGGAAAATGAAAGACTACTATTGTAGCACAATAGGATCTTGAATCTAACTCTAGGGAAGAGACAAAGATTGTTGTTGCCGGGATCCAAGGTAAAGGAAAAGGTATATCTCTTTTTGCTGATACAAGTTTTTCATATGCAAGTGCAAGTTCAAGTAAAGAATCTTCTCCACCTAAGATTGATGAGCATAGAAATGAGTTATTTCATATTCAGGTTATAACAAAGCATACAAAGATTGATACTTTGTTTGATATGGGATCTCAAGTAACTTTAATATCTGAAGAAGTCGTAAAGAAACTCAAATTGGCTACAACACCTCATCCAAAGCCATATCCACTTGGATGGGTTTGCAATGATGCACAATTACAAGTAACAAAGTAATGTAAGTTAAGATTTTCCATCACTGCAAACTTCATAGATGAGGTAGAAGTTGATGTAGTCCCTTTAGATATTTGTGGCATTGTACTAGGAAGTCCCTATATTTATGACTGAAAAGCAATCTTTTATAGGGGAGAAAACAAATATCACCTTTCTAAGGATGTAAAGAGTACATTGTACGTGCACATAAGATAAATAATAATCTAGCATTAGTGAACACTGGACAAATGAAGAGGTTAGTCAATGCCACTAAAAAATTTGTATTGATGATTATAAAAGCCAAAGATGATGACAAATTCAAGGAATTCAAAGGGTGTGATCCAAAGCACAAAGCTTAATTGGTTAAAGTAGTTTTCGCCTATGATGACTTATTTCAGGAGCCAAAGGGATTGCCACCAAAGAGAGAGATACAACATTAAATCCAATTACAATAGGATGTGCCTCTTCCAAACATTGGCATGTACCATTTATTAGTTTTCAAAATGAGGAAATCAAGAAGCAGGTTCAGGAGTTGGTTGAGAAAGGAGTTATTCATCCAAGTACCTCTCCTTGTGGTTCTCCAATTGTGTTGGTGGCAAAGAAGGACAGGTCATGGAGAATGTGCATCGATTATAGAACCCTAAACAAGATAACAGTAAAGAACAAGTATCCTCTTCCCGGAATAGATGATTTACTTGATCAATTGAAACATGTAGTTTTTTTTACTAAGTTGGACTTGTGTAGTGGATATCATCAAATAAGAATTGTAGATAATGATATATCAAAAACTATGTTTAAGACAAAATAGGGACTGTATGAGTGGTTGGTCATGCCCTTTGGGCTTTGTAATGCACTAGATACCTTTATGAGAGTCATGAATGATGTCTTCCAACCATTCATAGATGAATTTTTCATAGTTTATTTGGATGATATACTTGTATTTAGTCAAACTTGGGAAGAGCATGTAGAGCATGTGATAAAAGTACTGGATGTATTGAGGAAAGAAAAATTGTATGTAAAGATGTTAAAATACAAATTCACTAAGACATCATTAGTGTACTTAGACTATATTGTTGGAGGTCACTTGAAAGTGGGTCCTGCAATGGTCGAAGTCATTGTAAACTGGCCAAAGCCAAGTATAGTTACAGAATTCAAAAGTTTTCTAAGTGCAGTACAATATTGGAGGAAGTTCATAGCTAACTTCTCCTGCATAGAATCTCCATTGCACACACTAAAAAGTGTAAATAAATCTTTCCAGTGGGGAGGTTTGCAACAAAAGGCCTTTGATACTTTAAAGATGTTGGGTGAAAATTATGTAATCAACTTTTCAACAGATTACACAACTAGGACTTCAGCCACAACTATGTGAGATATAATCTCTCCTCTCAGAAAGGGGAGGTGCCCTTCTTACTGCTTTCAGAAACAAGTAAAACTAACTAAGTATTTACAACATGTACACTACAATTAATGGATTTAGGGTGTGTCACATTCATCCTTCTCTCTTTTTTCAGAAAAGATGTTTTACAATGCTCCACGATTGGTAGTTATGATTCAGTGCAACTTCAAACTAAAGACAAAGTAGTAATTCCAATATCTCTATCTTGACAAAGCAAAGTGTAGAGATACCAACATGATAACAATAACAAGAAAAATGAGAAAGGAAAGCTTACGAAGGCACAAATTCATTCTGTAACTTTCCAACAATAGATCCTTCAGATACGTAACAAGTGTTATATTAGAAGCACAAAGTCTTCTAGATACAACACCACAATAGTTCCACGAACAATGTGAAAAGTCTTGCATTTTATCCACCAAAGGTTACTCAAAGATAAACTTAAATTCAAAGTAAAGAATGTAACAAAAAGTTAACATAGATTTACTTGAAGCCCTTAGATCTCACACACCAATTATCACCAATCTTAATCAAATTCAAAAGAGGATTGATCCAACACAAAGTTTGGTATGCAACTTTCTTCTTTATTGATAAGATTCAGATTCACAAAGTTGAACACAAAGTTTCATACATTTGTTACAAAATGAGCAGCACTTCGTTGCTAGAGATAAAAGATCAACATTACAATAGAAATCCCTCATATATATAGAGGAGAGGGATGAGAAAATCTAGGAAATCAAAGGAGTAAAATTAGGAAAGTTAAGTGAGCTAATTAAGGAAAATCTCACCTAACTTTGACCAAAGTCAAAGTGTAATTTGTCTTCAAGAAATTACATCTCAGATTTTTGGTGCAATTACATTTCAAGAAAAGACATTTAAGATGTCACAAACTATTTACAAGATGCATAAAGGGAAGTGTAAAAAATTCTAACACTAGAGATCAAAAATCTTCATGGTTCCTTGCTTTGGGCGCAAAAGTCTTCATACTTCTTGTTGGTCTCCTACATGAATGTCTCATTTGGACCAACAGTGTAATCCACAATGGTGTGAATTCTGGTGATTGATCTCATGGCAGATGAGTGAACCTTTTTGCACCTGTCAAGATGTGTCTTGAGGTTATCAATGGTTAGCCATGTATCACAAATGACATGCATTGAGGCTTTAGAAAAGATGACATCCTCAACTTACTACATGACGACTTCTTTGTAGATCTGGGATAGTTCACTGGATCAAAAGATGTCACCTTTAGGATCACTTAATGAAATCTGGAGAGAAACTACAAGGATGGTGAATCAATAGGCGTTAATAGAAAAAGAAGCATTGGGAAGCGTGAAGCAAGTGAACGATGTTGAGCAAGCGTGAAACGAGAAACTAGGCACGAAAAATGAAGCGGGAGTGAAGAAATGACATTCAAAGCGAAAACAAAGTGATTTGAAGTGTTTTAAGGAAAAACTGGGAAAAGTGTAAGGGTGCTAAAAATTAGCACCCTTGCACTTAGAGGAAATTCAGCTTGGTGCAATGGTGCTGATTTTCAACACCCTTGCACTTGGAAGTGTTAGGAAATTTTTATGATGTCAGGGAGCTAAAAATTAGCGCATTAACATCTTCTTCTAAATGCATAAGTTTGCAAGTGTTGTGGCGTGGATTTTCAGTGCTCCAACATTTGTCTTATGGATGAACCTAGTGCAATGTGGATCAAAAAGCGTGCCTTTGTATAAGGACTTTATGTCACTTGGAGAAAAATGTAGAACTTGTGTTTTGTTGTAAAAGCCTTCAAAAACAACACTGGAGTCTATGTGAGTGATACTCATTCACAAAAATGAGTTTCTTACATGAAGAATCTGCGCGTGTTGTATCTCCATGAATGGGAAAGATCAAGAGATGCAAGGGAGGGATAAACAAACCAAAACCCCATTGGTGACCATGAAGAAAAGCCCGACCTTAGAAAATACGTGATAGGAATGTGAAACACGTTTGTGAGGAGGAAGCAATAACCAACGTGTGGATTAGAAACACAAGGTCGAGCAAAGAAAAATGAGAAATGCACAAAAAAAGAGAGGAAAAACTAATGATCAAGCATGAAACATCAAAAAATGTTTTGCAGGTTAAGAAGAAACTTACAAAGTATTTCAAAAGAATGAAAGGAAAGAAAGAAATGTGGAATAAAAAGATTTACCTGAGAGAAAGTGAAACTCAAAAACCTAGCTTTAAAATTGGTTCCAATCTTCACCAAAATGCGTTTTTGGAGGTGAGAGATGTTCACCCAGCAAGGAGGAGTGAAAATAAAATGCTAAAAGTGAAGAAGAGGAAATCCAAAATCACTTTTAAGTGATTTAGAAGTGTTAAAAAGTTAACTCAAGCCGCCCATTTAAATGAGGCATGAATTAAGGCACTTTCAGTGAAAAGTGCAAAAGAGGAGAAAAATGACGCCTTAGTAAAAAATGACTAAGTTAGGACAAAAAGTGCAAGGGCGCTGATTTTTAGCACCCTTGCACTTTTGATACTTAGACAATTTTTCAAAAAAGCTAGAGTGCTGTTTTTGACAACTACACTTTTCACTATTTTACTAAGTATCAACAGTGAGATCGCGAAGGTACTTGTTTCGAAGGTCTTCACGAGGCAAACGTAGGGGGATGCTCAAAATGACTGTTTGAGGCTTTGGAACACACTTCGAGGTGGATTGAAAATCACCTTGTTTTGCATGCTTGAACTTCACAAACCTAGGAAATAAATACGTTTAGTAGGGGGTTATTCGTGGAACGAGCGTTGCTTGATTTCGTGATAACAACTAGCTCTTGCTAGGGATCTTCCTTCAACCGTTCTTTGAAACGAATGAAGGGAGAAGAATTCCAGAATTCAAGTGCCTTTATCCATCCATTGGGCTTGGAGTCAGGCGATGACAACGATGCAACTTAAAACAAAAAGACACAAAGAACTTAAAAATAAAAAGTATTTACATACCAACGCCAATCACTTTACTGCGTAAAGTGCTTGAGATGTTTCCCACTGTGAGGAAGGGGAAATGGCATTCTGTCTCTGTATGCAAACAGGAAATTGTTCTCACCATGCAGTTGATGAATTTGGAAAGGTCCTGTCCACAGTGAGTCAAATTTTTTGTGCATAACTTTTGGTTCTCTCTGTTTGTCCCAAAGGAGAACGAGATCACCAATTTGAAATTCTCGAGACTTGGCCTTCTTGTTGAAAAGTTTCTTCACTTGGTCCCAGTGTTCCATGATGTGGTCATCCAATTGAACCCGGTTCTCTTCCAATTCAGAGAGATACATAATATGCTTATCAATAGAGTTATCAAACGTCTCATCCTTGATGGCCTAAGCCAATTTGAGGGCTGGAAGTTCCAAGGTTATAGGAATCTTGGCACTCAACCCATACAAGAGTTGAAAAGGAGACATGCCGATTTCCCGCTTCGGAGTTATCTTGTCTTCTGACAAAGCATCATACAAGGCCTTGTGCCATAGACATTGATTCTCGTCTACCAACTTATAGATGATAGTCACCAGATTTTTGTTGCTGGATTTATCCTGGCCATTACCTTGTGGGTAATAGTCAGAAGAATGTGACAAAGTTATTCCGTGTTTGAAACAGAACTCAGTGATCTCATTTGACAAGAAGGTAGAAGCATTTTCATCAACAATCTTGTTCAAAACGTTGAACCTGGAAATGATGTTTTCCTTTAAGAAACTGCATACCACTTTTGAAGTAGCATGCTTGGTAGGAATCACTTCCACCCACTTGGTGAAATAATCATTAGCAGTTAGGATGTAGATGTGCCCTGCACTTGATGATGGATTAACCGCACCAATGAAATCGATTCCCCACTGCTGGAAAGGTTCCTCAATCACCACGGGTTTCAATAGCAAGGATGCCAACTTGGGTTTGCCAACAAATTGTTGACACAATTCAAACTTACACACCCAAGAGTAAGTATCTTGAAAAAGTGTGGGCCAGTAGTACTTAGCTCTCAGGATTTTGTGAGTGGTTACTGGCACTTAGAAGTTTCCTCCACATGCTAAGTCATGATATGACTTCAACAATTTTTGTTGTTGTTCCTCATAAACATATCAAAGAAAAGTCCCATCCATTGCACACTTGTACAAGCCTTTATCCCATAGGACGAAGTTTGCTGATTTCAACTTGATGGTTCTTTTTTCTTTTGGGGTCAAATGATCAGGACATTCCCCATATGTGAGGAAATGGGCGATGTTGGAATACCATTTGTCGGTGGTGTTGACAAAAAATGCCATTGGAAGTTCACTTGGGTCCACCTCTTAATCATCTCAAACTTCTTCATCTTCTGAAATTTCTTCATCTAGGTTATTTTCAATGATAATTTGACAAAGCCCATGCCCACGTATCAACTTACTGGGTTTGATTTCCATATCATATTCTCGAATCTTGGGAATCCAATTGCCTCTTTTTGTTCCAAATTCTTGCCATGTTAAGATAGACTTAACAGTCGAGTCTGGGACTAGAACTTTGACATGGCTGTTTAGAATATAGAACCGAAAATGCTTAACAACTTTGACTACAACAAAAGCATATTTTTCCATTTGAGAATATCTTAGCTCATAATTCTTTAGGGGGCAGCTCATGAATGCAATGGGAGATTCAAAACCCTCATTATTTTCTTGCACCAGGATTGCTGAAAGTGTATGCTCGGAAGCATAACTGTACATGATGAATTGTTTGGTGTAATTGGGATAGACCAACACGGGCACATGAGCAATGACCTCCTTGATATCATTAAATGCTTCTTTCCCTTCTGCCTTCCAATGAAATGTAGTATTACCCTTCATCATATTTACAATATGACGAGTTTTCTTCGCAAAGTTTGGGAGAAACCTCCTTAAGAAGTTTACCTTGCCAAAGAAGGAATGGACAACCTTCTTGCTTGATGGAAGGGCGAGAGATTTAATACCATTGAATCTTTCTAAGTCAATTTTGATTCCTTCTATAGACACAACATGGCCAAGGAGTTTACCTCTTGTAACCCCAAAAATTGACCTTTTGGGATTTAAGGAAATACCATGCTGACGACATCTCTCCAAGATTTTCCTTAAATGGTAGGAGTGTTCACAATGTTGTTTAGAGAAAATTGTTAGATCATCAAGATACACCACAATAAAATTACCCATCACATAGTGAAAAGATAAATCCATAGCACGTTGGAATGTGGCACTAGCGTTGATTAGACCAAAAGGCATCCTACGATACGTAAAGGTACCCCATGGCGTTGTGAAAGCAGTTTTGTGCTGATCGCTTGAATTAACTTCAATTTGATTGTAACCGGAAAATCTGTCCAACATGGAGAGCATTTTGGATCCAGTCATGTTTTGTAGGGCTTGGTCCATCACTGGAAGAGGATAATTGTCTTTGAGTGACAGCGGGTTTAGATTTATGAAATCTACACAAAGACAAATTTCGCCATTCTTCTTACGAACGTGAATGATATTCGCTATCCATGTTGAATGGTGGATAGGGAATATTATCCAAGATTTTAGCATTTTTTGAACCTTGGCCAGGATTGTTCTAGAAATATTTGGATTGTATTGTCTCTACTTTTGTTTGCAAGGAAAAGCTCCAACTTTGAGAGGAATATCGTGTTGCACTTCTTTAGGCCAAAAAGATTTCAAATCTTCATATGAATATGCTAAGACATCCATATATTCTTGTAACAATTGGGAAAAGTATTTCCTTTCTTCGACCATGCAACACTTACCAATTTTCACCATCTTAGGATTAGCTTCAGTTCCCAAGTTGATCTGTTCCACTTCATTAGATGAATTGGAATCTGAGAGTTGCTCCTTGACATAGTGATCATGCTTATCAAAAAGCTTCTCTAAAGATACTAATCCCTCGGGAATCTTATTCCCTATGAGTTGTAAGCATTCTTCACCTGTAACATGGTCCATATCTGACATAGATTCTCAATGTGGAGAATCACTACCTTCAAAGTACAATTCATCAAAGTTCTCAGCTTTCTCCAGAAAGGCAATAATCTGATGATCATCGTTGAAAATATGCCAGTTCTCTAAATTGTTAGGAACACTTGGGTGGAAAACCAGTTCAATGGTTTAGGTAGAAACTTGAAAGTCTTTATGTGGTACCAAGAGCGTGGCTGAGATTGCTAAAGAATGAACTCTGGTATTATATTCTCTGGGAACAACAAATATATCAAAAGCTTTAAATTCCTCAATGGAATCCCAAACTAGATTGCGATAATGT
>VDFB02213866.1:0-31093 GCA_007258455.2 Sequoia sempervirens
TGATCCCCTTAAGCAAATTTTTAGAACAAGTCTTTGATCCTCTTAAGAAAATTTTGAGAACTTATTTGATGATGGTTATCATGTTTTCCAATAGGATCGGTGATGGTTGTTGGCACTTGGCTACGAAAATACCTGATAAGGAAGAATGGTCTGCCTAGATTTAAAGATTATGAAACACAAAAAGATTATACACTATTCACAGTTGGTGGTGGAAACAAATATAAAACTAGATTGATATCGTGGAAGACCTTCAAATAAAGTGCTATGGACAATTTATATGGAAGAGCATGAGACAATCATAGATATGTGTTGCAAAAAAGAGAGGATGCAGATGGTACAATGAAATAAGCAAATATAGGTAAATGTAGTTTTAGTTTTATAATGTCCTTTTAAATAGATTGAATACATGTTTTGATATTGCTCAAGTGTGTTATTAGTTGAAATTGATTTAAATTGTCCTTTAATAGATCCTTAAGCCATCATCACAAAAAGGAGAGTCCATGCAGATTCAACCTAGACAACATGGAATACTTGGTAAAAATAGGTAATTATTAGTTAAATTATATTTAAATACATGTTTTGATTATATATTGATATTGCTTGTACACATTAATAGTTAAAATTGATTTATTATCCTTTTTTGTATCCTTAATCCATCATCACATTGATCTCATACTTTGAAACAAAAAGGAGAGGATGCAAATTCAACCTACATACATGTGTGGAATACTTTTAAATACAGGTACTTGAGTTGTGTACATATAGATAGTTTTATATAAACTAAAATATGTATGTTTTCACGATTTCAATGATATTGCTTGTACCATTTTGATATCAAGTGGCGTGAAAACCTACTACATTCTAGGCGCAAGTTTCAAATGTTCTTGAGATGGCATAGCCAAATTTTGTAAACATTGTTTTGAGTTGACATATATGTACATACATACACAATTAAACATTTTGTACAAATTACAAATACATGTACATAAAAAATTATACTCTATGTACTTTTATGTATCAAAATCAATATTCTATATATTTTGTTTGTTAAATGTGCATGTTTTCTTACTTTGAAACTTTATATTTGATTGTATAATCATTAAATATCATGTATAAATTATTGTTAAATCAATTGTATCAATTGCGATTAAATATGAGACATGCACTTTGAAGTGTTTCATTCCCTTAAGATGTCCTAGTAGGACATATCCTTTATATTATATACTTAATTATATCATTTGTTATGATGAGTCACCCTACTTTGAAACTTTAAATTTGATTGTATAATCACTAAACAACATGTATATTACTTCTTTGATCCCCTTAAGACATTGTATTAGGACCCCTTAAGACATCCCCTTAAGATGTCGTATTAGGACATATCCTAAATATTATACTTAATTATATCATTTATTATGATGAGTCACCCTAAAGTATACTACTTGTTTATATCACTTAATATTTATACTGAATTCTACTCTTCTTTGATCCCCTTAAGACATCATATTAGGACCCCTTAAAACATCCCCTTAAGACGTCATATTAGAACATATCCTAAATGAATATACTTAATTATATCATTTGTTATGATGAGTCACCCTAAAGTACATAATACTTGTTTATATTACTTAATATTTATACTTAATTATACTCTTCTTTGATCCCCTTAGGATGTTGTATTAGGACCCCTTAAGACATCCTATTAGGACCCCTCAAGACATCCTATTATGACATGAATTAAATAAACATTGACACTATTTAAATTGTATAGATTGTGACTATTATGATGAGTCATCCTAAATTCTAAGTTAACTATATCAATTGCAATTAAATATGAAACATGTAATTTGAATAATTTCATCCCGTTAAGATGTCCATAGGTGAAGATGTTTGCTATTATTCGATCTGTATTTTGAAATCATTTGGTTTAGGATGTTGCCAATTACATGGAAACTTGTAGATTAACTTAGTTGTCTCTTTTGACAGAGGATGTGACTCCCATTCCAATATACGGTACTAGAAGAAAGGGTGGATGTAGCCTTGAAAGAATGTTGTAGTATTTATTTTGGATGCTATTATTTGTTTTGACAACTTATAAATTAGTGTTTTTTGTGGAGCATGAGGTCAAGAGTGTTAGGAATTGCATGCAAAAAATATCAATTAAGTGTAAATAAAGATTAAACAGAGGAATGAGAAACACAAAAATAATAACAACAAGAGACAATATTTAACATGGTTCACCCAAACTTGGGCTACATCCACCAATAGAGAGTCCAATATTATTATTGAATAAATAGAACCGATTACAACCAGTAATCCTTGCAACTCAATATCGCTACAAATGGTACAATAAAATATCAATAGAAACCCTAACCCTTAGCCTTTAATCAAGACTTATGTCAGTTACAAAATATGGATTTTTTTATGTTGGCCAATAGAAAAATTAACTCCCGACACCTTTATAAAATAATAAAAAATGTGAGAGGTTTCGGGGGGGCTGCCCCTCAACCCTGCCCTATATCACGACAGGGAGTGCTCCAGGGGTGCTACCCCTAGACCTCGCAAGCGGCGTTTCCCCTTGGCCCCATCTTAGGGGCATTGCCACCAAACTCTTGTTAAATAATTTGGGGGGAAACTGCACAACTGATAAAAGTGGGGAAAATTTAACCTCCGAGTCTGATTAGGCTTTGTATGCCAATAATCTCCCACTTGGAGATTGATTAGACTCCACCCCATATCATCTCCCACTTGGAGACTGATCATAACACCATCAACCCTATATCTCCCACTGGAGATAAGCACCCTGGGCTTTGTTGTTCTAATTTTGTTTTTTTCAGTTTTGAAGACCAACCAAAGCTGAAGAGGAGCTCAACTTCTCCCTTGGAACTACTTTTGTAAACATATCCAATGGATTGTCATCTGTATGTATCTTTTCTAGCCTTAACTGTCCATCATCCAACACCGACTGAATGAAGTGATACCTCAACTATATGTGTTTAGTCTTTGAATGCAATGCAAAATTCTTTGCAAGATGTATGACACTCTAGCTATCCATAAACAAATAACTGTTGGCCTGTTGTTTCCCAATTCTTCCATGAAATATTGCAGCCATATCATCTCCTTTCTTTCCTTTGTTGCAGCTACATACTCTGCCTCTGTGGTGGATAAAGCAACCACCTTTTGCAACCGTGAGATCCAACTTACTACTGCTCCACCTACAATAAAGACATAACCTGCAGTATTCCGCCTAGTATCAATATCCCCTACCAAATTTGATTCCACATAACCTACTAAATCAGTATTAGAGCCCCCAAAACATAAATGTTCATTGGATGTACCTCTCAAATACTTGAGAACCCATTTTACTGCATTCCAATGCTCCAATCTGGGATTACTCATATACCTACTTATGACTCCAATAACATGTGAAATATTTGGTCTCATGCATACCATGGCATACATTAAACTTCCTACAATTGAAGCATATGGTACCTTGGAAATTTTCTCTTCCTCCTCTTGTGTCTTTGGACACATCTCCTTAGTCAATTTAAAATGACTAGGCAAAGGTGTGTTGACAGCTTTTGCATTCTCCATGTGGAATCTCTGCAACGCCTTTTCAACATAACCAGCTTGAGATAGAGTCAATTTTATGTTCTTCCTATCTCTACAAATTCTCATACCAAGGATTTGTTTTGCTGCACCCAAATCCTTCATAGAAAATGATTTTGCTAACTGTTGTTTTAATTCACTTATGTGATCCATGTTAGACCCCGCTACAAGCACGTCATCAACATATAAACATAAAATAATGTAACTGTCATTATCCAACCTCTTAAAATAAACACAATGGTCAGAATTACACCTGTTGTAGCCTTTCTTAGCCATAAAAATATCAAATTTCAAGTACCATTTCCGAGGTGCTTGTTTCAAGCCATATAAACTCTTCTTCAATCTGCACACTAGTTTATCCTTGTCTTTGACCTCAAATCCTTGGGGTTGTTCCATATATATCCCCTCCTCCAAATCACCATGGAGAAAGGTGGTTTTCACATCTAGTTGCTCCAAATGAAAATATTCAACAACCACAGTACTTAAAACAGTACGAATAGAAGTCATCTTAACAATCGAAGAATTTTTTTTAGCAAAATCAATGCCCTTTTCCTATGCAAATTCTTTGACAACTAACTTGGCTTTAAATATGTTCTTACCTCCATCTACCTCTTTTAGCCTATAAACCCATTTGTTTGGTAAAGCCTTTTTACTTGAAAGAAACTTGCATAATTCCCAAGTTTGATTTTTTAGCAAGGAGTCCATTTCTTCTTCCATTGTATGCTCCTATTGAACCTTTGCATTCACCTACATAGCTTCATCATACCCTTCAGGTTCACCAACATCTGTTAACAAAATAGAATACAAAGAGGGAGAAAACCTTTCAGGAGGTCTACTTAGCCATGTTGACCGTCTAACATTCATTGGAGTTTATGGCATTTCTTGTTGCTATTGCGGAGCACGAGGAACCACTAGAACATTACTATCTAAAGTATAATCCAACACCAAAAAATCCTTTTCTTTCTTCTCATGATGTTGCAATTGATCTTTGTACAACACCTTCTCATTGAATACAACATCCCTGCTTCTCACAATTTTTAGATTTTTAACATCCCAAAGCCTATACCGAAATTCATCAATGCCATATCCAACGAAGATACACTTTTTTGATTTTGCATCCAACTTGGTTCTATTTTCAAAATCTATATGTGCAAATGCTTCACATCTGAAGGTTTTGGGAAAAGAATAACTCACCTTCTTACTTGTCCATGCTTCCTCTAGAATACCACAACCCAAGGGAACTAAAGGACCTCTATTAATTAAATATAAAATGGTATTGAAAGCCTCTATCCACATGTTTAAAGGCATCCCACCATGCAATCTCATGCTCCTTGCACACTCTATTATTGTCCTATTCATGCGCTTAGCCACTCCATTTTCTTATGGAGTCCCTAGAGCCATTTTCTGCCTATGAATTCCATTAAAGGAATAATAATCCTCAAATTTTTTGCTACAATACTCACCACCATTATCAAATCTAAGACATTTTAATCTTTTACCCATCTGATTCTCAACCAAGCTTCTCCATTTCTTAAATGTTTCAAATACATCAGATTTCTGCTTAAGGAAATAAATTCAAACTTTCCTATTTGCATCATCTATGAATGTAACATAATACTGAGAGCCACTGAGAGAAGATATCTGATCCAGTCCCTATACATCTGTATGCACAAGCTCAAACTTTTCATCTTTCTTTTGCTTCCCATCCTTGAGAAAACTAACTCTCTTTTGTTCATTTATTGTCCTATTCATGCAGCTCCAACCACTTCATTTTTCTTGTGGAGTCCCTAGAGCCATATTTTGCCTATGAATTCCATTAAAGGAATAATAATCCTCAAATTTTTTGCTACAATACTCACCACCATTATCAAATCTAAGACATTTTAATCTTTTACCCATCTGATTCTCAACCAAGCTTCTCCATTTCTTAAATGTTTCAAATACATCAGATTTCTGCTTAAGGAAATAAATTCAAACTTTCCTATTTGCATCATCTATGAATGTAACATAATACTGAGAGCCACTGAGAGAAGATATCTGATCCAGTCCCTATACATCTGTATGCACAAGCTCAAACTTTTCATCTTTCTTTTGCTTCCCATCCTTGAGAAAACTAACTCTCTTTTGTTTTCCATACACAACTTTCATAGAAATCCATATTAATGCATTTCAGACCTGGTAAAACTTTCTTAGAATGAAGTTCCTTCATACATTTTTCACTCATATGCCCAAATATGTTATGCCATAGTGTTGTCTTAGAACCTGCAACAACTATTTTAGTCTCTTCTTGTGAACCCGCAACAACTATTCCTGAACCTATTTATGTTTTCTCTGCAACAACTAAAGTAGAAGGAACAATATGACCTATACACAGATATAAGGTGCCTACTTTCACACCTTTTGCTACTACTAAGGCACCTTTTGAAACCTTCCAATTTTTTTCATTAAAAGTAATTGTGTAACCTTCATCACCTAGTTTCCCTGCTAAAATTAAATTTCTACTCAGCCTTGGAATGTTCCTTACCTCTTGTAGTAGATAATGATTCCCATTCTGCTACTTAATCTTAATTCTCCCCTTTCCAACAATCTGACAGGGTTCGTTATCTCCCAAGTAAACCAGCCCAAAATCCCTTTGGACATAATCAAGAAAATAAATTCTATGGGGCGTAGCATGAAATGAGGCCCTTGAATCTAAAACCCATGAATCATTAGCATTGTCAAGGGAAATAATCAAAGCATCCTCATCAAATTTGTTACGTACCGCATTTTCCTCTTTACTTCTTTTTTGTCTCCTTTGTTTTTCTGAGATCAACAATCTTTCTTTGAATGACCTAACTTACCATAGTACCAACAATCTTTCTTGTCTCTAGATTGGGACCTTTTGTCCTTATATTTTCCTTGTGACTTCCCATGACTTCCAAAATTGTTTCCTCTCTCCTTTGTTTTGCCCCTACTTTCTGCAATCAAAACATTTCCTGATGTGGATATTCCACCTAAGCTTTTCCTACGAATTTACTCGCTCAAAATAACACCAACAACATCATCAAATTTCAATGTATTCGAACTAGAAATAGAATTGCTAACAACCATTACCAAGCTATTCTAGCTTTTAGGCAAATAACACAAAATCAACAGAGCCCTAACTTCTTCATCAAAGTTTACATTTACAAAATTTAATTCATTGGTAACCGTATTAAACTCATTTAAATGATCAACAACTGACCCACCTCCTAACATTTCATATTAAATAAACGCTTCATAAGAAATACCTTATTTGAAGCGAAAGGATTTTCATATAACTTTTCCAGGGTTTCCATCAACTCTTGAGTTGTCTTTGCTGTTGTAATATTGAATGCCACCAATTGTGCAAGGCATAAAAAAATGGCTCCTAGTGCCTTTCTGTCCAGAAGATTCCATTCCTCATCACTCATTGTTGCCAGTTTCTTGGCTATTCCTTCCAATGGCCTCCATAAATCCTTCTTATAGAGATAATCCTCCATCTGCATCTTCCATAATTGATAGTTCTACCCATTGAATTTATCTACCTTCAATTTACCCTCATTCGCCATTTCTCCCACTTAATATGAGACTTTCCTATAGATGATAATTGAACACAACTCACTCTGATACCACTTACATTAGGAATTTCATGTAGAAAATATCAATTAAGTGCAAATAAAGATTAAATAGAGGAATGAAAAACATAGAAATAATAACAACGAGAGGCAATATTTAACGTGGTTCACCCAAACTTGGGCTACATCCACCAATAGATAGTCCAATATTATTATCCAGTAAATAAAACCGATTACAACCAATAATCCTTATAACTCAATATCACTGCAAATACTACAATACAATATCGCGGAAACCCGTAACCCTTAGCCTTTATCAAGACTTATATTATTGAATTTACAAATAGGGTTTTATGTAGGTAATGAAAAATGAACTCCGGAGCACCTTGTAAAATAATAAAAATGCTTAGAGAGGGTTTTAGGGGCATTTGCCCTGACCTTACCTTGTATCATGATAGGGGAGCCTACAGAGGGTGCTACCCTTGGAGCACAGAAGTTGCCCTTGATCCCGTCATGGTGCCCCCAAACCCCATTAAATGAATTTGGGGAAACCACATAGATAAAAGGTTCTTAATTTCTTAAGTTTTCTCTAGCACTTTGCATGATTTGTAAATATGGGACTACATGATTTAATTTCAAAACTTTATCCTATTTTTGGATAATTAAGTTCTTTAATTTTATGTTGTAAAAGAACTAGGAAATATGGTGTATACTTATAGAACAACTTTTTTGGCAAAACTCATTGCATTTTGATTGGTATTTATGTTTAGTTTATATAATTTATTAATGCTTTTGTTCTCTAATCTTGTATGGTTTTGTTTTTTTTAAATTTCATCATTTGTGGTATATAAGATTGCTTTTGTTTGTAGATTATGATTTATTTTCATATTTTATTAGATCTAACCTATGTATAGTGGACCCTTAAGACATCCTATTAGGATGTGAATTAAATTCTATATCATGTATGGATCACTAAATTTGTAATTCATGTATATCATGTATATGGATCATTGAATTAAATTTGTATATCATGTATGTCCTATTAGTTACATATTAAAATTTCACAAGAAATGCATAAATTTACATGTGTAAATTAAAATTAAACAATAATAAAGTCTATTATTTATAATATATTAAGTGCATGAAATAAAGTCCATCAGAGTACAACCCATGAAATAACTTGTCCAACAAAGTACTTGACCCATGAAATAAAATTCAATAGAGTACAACCCATGAAATAAAGTCCATGAAACAATATATTACATCCATGAGAAACCAAATATGTAGTCCATGAAATAATCAAATATAACCCATAAAATCATGTTCAACTCATGTATCATCTCTATAATCAAGATACCTCTTCACGCCATGCAGACTATGCGGATGTCATGAAACACTCTGTACAAGAGAAATATGAAATTAGATGTAAGACAATTAAAAATGATTTAATGACAATTTAATTTATAATTCATCATAAATTTAAATTACCATCATATCTGGCTCTGGATGCTTTGGATGCTCTGGTGCACCTGGACCAACCCCAAAATTCTCTGAATCAGTCTACATATACAAGAGAAAGAAAGTTGAAATTAGATGTAAGTCTACAATTAAAAATTATTTAATTCAATTTAATTTATAATTTATCATATTTAAATTATATCGTAACAGGTTGTGCACCCTCTACTCTAGGACCTATTTGTACATGCTCAACTACAAGATGTGTCTCATGTTATAAAAGAAAAAATAATTTAACATGTATGAGCTCATATTATATATATATATTTTCAATTTTAAATTTAATTAAAGTTATTCATAATATATAATTTGTAATTGAAATTAAATATAATCAAAAATTTAAATTACCATGATATTTGGAGCCTGCTCTGCATGTCCTCCTAGAGGTGTAACTATGATTGCGTCATTGCAATAAGTCACACTAATAAAGTCCTACAAGATCAAGTTTAAAGCATGTATATACTTGAATTAGGTTAAAATATATATATATTCAAGTTTACTGTGTAGAATTTTTTTTAAACAACCTAAAATTCGGAGGCTTCTCACGAGTAGATACAACATCTAATGTTTGTCTGATTCCCATTCTCATTGTCGTATCAACCTAGACATACATATAGACATTTAACACTTATAATATTTACAAGTGTACATGCACATTTGATATATAGTTAATTCAAAATTCATAATTGTAACTATAGTAATGTAAGTTAAACAATTTACAATATAAATGTACCTGCCCCTCAACTACGACACTCGACAGTGGAGGAGCACTCGACAACCCCTCGAGTGGAATCGACATGGATGTCAATTGACTCTCTTGAACCAACATAAATATTTAAAACATATGTTCATGATTGAATTATAAATTTAAAACTCAAGTTAAAAATTATTTCATATATATTTAAAAAATTGAAATCAAAATACCCCATAAAGGTCCCGATTAGGACCGGTGTTGACATATGTAGTCACCGTGCAAATGATTTCCCCATCGTGATGGTCTATAGTAAGAAATTATACAAATGAACTAAGGTGACCAGATGATCCACTAGGATCTCCATGTCCACCTAAACTGGGTGTGGCCTGATTGGGTCCATAACATAGCTGATGGAAAATAGTACATACATGTGGTCTTGAAACTCATGGAGTGGTACTAGGACCAACTCCATAAAACACTCCTCCATCATCACAGTCTCTATGCTCCCTAGCCGCTATTGTAGAAGCATGTTGATCAAGGTCTCCTGCGAGCATATTGAGGGATCCTAATGTCGATACCACCACACATTGATGCATAGGTGTAGGAATGGAAAGACCAAGAAGAGCAACAAGGGGTTGCACATGCACGGGGGCATTGGGGATCAACCCTTTCCCCTAACCTCTGTTATGGCATGTTGCCACCAACACCCTGAAATGATTTAAAATCAAAATAATTGGGATTTTGCACCATAAAAAACTCTACATATAGTTTCCTCAAAAAATATAATGGGACCTCTAGATTAGTGTGTGGTGGACTATCAAATACCATATACCATTGATCCCAAAAATGTGCATACATTTGTGGATGTATACACCACCTCATGGATATTCTAGATTTATTGGGAGGAATGGGCTACTGAGTATTAGGGTTGATAAAATAAGGGGCTAGATGGGCTTTTGTTATTTTTAGGTCTAAAATTTGTTTATATGAGATACCATATGCATAAAATTGTCTCATCTCCTCTCCATCTCATCGATGCCTATCTAAGTTAGAATTGATAGTCCTAATGGTATCGACAATGTTTTGCATCGTAGATGCAAAACATCTCACATGTGGTGGAATCAATACTTCATTTTTCATAACATTGATTTGGTTTTGAATGGATGCCACTTTTTCATTGATACATGCTTGCAAGTGACCCTCATCTAATCCAACAGGTGGTGGAGGTGGGATATGAGGTGGAGGGGTTGGAGGGGGAGGTGAAGGGGGTGGAGGTGGAGGTTGCTGAGGTGATGGATTGATGATATCATCAATGTTAAATTGATCCATGCTATCTATATAAGTGTTCACCTCCATTATATTATACAAAATTAACATACAAACTTACAAAGTTACAAGAAATAGTTATATTTGAAATGTACATGCAAATTTGTTTAAATAGGATGTGCATACATATACATACACATACATACATTGATTGAACTTGAGCATGTGCATACAAAATTCAAAATTTAACATGTACATACATTTAAAATAAAAAATATGATGCATAACACATGCATACATCATTCAACTAAACTATGTGTACACACAAATAGTTAAATTTGAAACATACATACAAATTTGTTTAAATAGGATGTGCATACATATACATACACATGCATACATTGATTGAACTTGAGCACGTGCATACAAATTTCAAAATTTAACATGTACATACATTTAAAATAAAAAATACGATGCATAATGCATGCATACATCATTCAACTAAACTATGTGTACATACAAATTTCAAAATTTAAGATCTGGCACTATGTAATTTTCATACATGTACATACTAAAAAATAAAATTGAAACATTCACAAAAAGCTCATTTATGTCTAATGCATATATATATTACATTTTTCCAATAGGAGAAATCATGATCTAGTAGATAGTCATAAAATATATACTATTATAAATTCATCATTATAAGTTCATAAATTCAACCAAATTCATAAATTCATGTCACAAAAATATCCATCTAACCAAAATCATAAATTCATCACTAAAAATATCCATCCAACCAAATTCATAAATTCATCACACAAAATATCCATCGAACCAAATTCATAAATTCATAACTATAAGATCAATGTCTTAATTTATAAGTGTTGCGGCTCTCTACTGCATCTCTTCATTTCTTTGTGTTTTGCTTTTCAAAATCAGAAGTGCTCCTCTCATCTAAGATCCCATCCATAGCCCCGACAACATCAACAAAATTTTGCATCCTAGATGCAAACATCCTCAAAGGTGGTGTGATACATTCTTCATTTTGAATAATCTTGATTTGATCCTGAATGGTTTCAACATTGGCATTGATTTGTGCTTGCAAGCAAGCACCATCGGTTTTAGGTGGTGGAGGTGGGGGGTTATGATGTGGAGTGGGTGGAGGTGGAGGTGAAGGTGGTGGAGATAGAGGGTGTGGAGGTGTATTATAGATATTATTGAATTGACTATGTGATCTCTAAGATATAAGTGAACATGCATTAGATTTGTAATTTCAAAATGTAAGATACATGTTTAGGAAATACCCTTAAACCATTCAATAAAAATGGCCTAATTGAATACAAATGATAAAATGTGTAAGCCTCATTTATGTCTAAGGCATGTTACTTGAATGAAAAAAAATTAACTATTAATATAGGATAATTTATGAATGCTTTAGGGTTTATGGTTTAGAGTTTAGGATTTAGGGTTTAGGGTAATAGGATGGCTTAAGGGGATCAATGTAGTAAGGTCCTAGTACAAAATGAAATGTCTTAAGAGAATAAAATTTGGTGAAGTTTCCCAAGGCAACCAAATTTTATTAAGGTCCTAGGTCAAAATGATGGTTAGAGTTTAGAGTTTAAGGTTTAGAGTAATAGGATGGCTTAAGGGGATCTATGTAGTAAGGTCCTAGAACAAAATGACATGGCTTAAGGGAATAAAATTTGGTAGAGTTTCCCAAGGCAACCAAATTTCATTTTAAGGTCCTAGAACAAAATGAATGCTTTAGGGTCTAAGGTTTAGATTTTAGAGTTCAGGGTTTAGGGTTTAGGGAACTTAGGGTAAAGTTTAGGCGACCCTTGGAATAATGGACTTGCAAGTTAGTGAACAACATTTTCTTGTGGAGCAGTTGGTTGAGATAGCTCTTGTTTTAACTGAACAACCTCTCATAAAATCTCATTCATATTATAATCTTGCATGATCTTATTATTTTTAAATTTGGTTGCCTTGGGAAACTTCACCAAAATTTGAGAACTTCTTTGATCCCCTTCAGAAATGTCATATTAGGACCCCTTAAGACATTGGTTTATGGTTTAGGGTGATAGGATGGATTAAGGGGATCTATGTAGTAAGGTCCTAGGACAAAATGACATGGCTCAAGTGAATAAAATTTTGTGAAGTTGCCCAAGGCAACCAAATTTCATTAAGGGCCTAGGAAAAAATGATGGCTTTAGGGTTTAGGGTTTAGGGTAATAGGATAAATTAAGGGGATCTATGTAGTAAGGTCCTAGGAAAAAATTACATGGCTTAAGGGAATAAAATTTGGTAGAGTTTCCCAAGGCAACCAAATTTCATTTTAAGGTCCTAGGACAAAATGAATACTTTAGGGTTTAGGGTTTAGATTTTAGAGTTCAGGGTTTAGGGTTTAGGGAACTTAGGGTGAAGTTTGGGTGGCCCTTGGAATAATGGACTTGCAAGTTAGTGAACAAAATTTTCTTGTGGAACATTTGATTGAGATAGCTCTTGTTTTGACCAACCAACCTCTCATGAAATCTCATTCATATTATAATCTTACACGATCTTATTATTGTTAAATTTGGTTGCCTTGGGAAACTTTACCAAATTTTGAGAACTTATTTGATCCCCTTAAGAAATGTCATACTAGGACCCCTTAAGACATCGGTTTACAATTTAGGGTAATAAACTGAGTAGTTTTTGAATATTTTTGATTTTATGAATCTAGAATGACCATTTTCGTAATAGAAACACATAATTATGTATTATTAAGATTGAGTTTGATGTATACTTTAACTTGATATTTTTTTAATTGAATATAAGATTATTTTATTTAACATGTTTTTCATTAATATTAATTGTATATATATATATGTATATAATTATAATATACTATGATAAAGTTCAATATTTCCCACTAAAATGAATTTTATGATAGGGTATGTGTAGGATCATGATGGGCCAAAAAGTGGCAATATGTAAGTGATATGATGGCCCATGTGGCTAACGATTTTTTTTAACCCAAAATTGATGAAACAAAAAGGGTTTTTAAAGGAGATTCTTAGATTTTTAAAAATATAAATTATTCTTTACTTTCAATTTAATAAATAATTATTATTCATTTTCTATTTGAATTACGACTAAAGTCCTGATTAATAGGTTGATTGAAAAAAATCTATAAATTTGAAATGGTATCACATTTTTTGAATCTGGAATATGCGTCACATTCTATACTTCGCATACTATAGGATTAAAAAAAAAAGAATTTCATGATGTTTTGACCAAGTTAAGGTGGTTAGACATATGAGTTTTTATATTTTTTAAAAGTTGTTACAATAAAAAATTCATAATTAATTATTTACTTGGAAAAAAATTACAAAAAAGTATGCATCACATCGAGACATGAAACCTAGTATGCATCACATTGAGACATGAGTCCTCTACTTATATCTAAAATATTCTAAGAAAATATTATGATTTTATTGTGGTTAGGGTGGTCAGATAGACACCTACTTATTTTTTCCCTGAAATTTAAGTACTACTGCATTGAAATTTCAAATTTTTACCAAATAGATTTATTTATTTTTAAAATAAACCTAGTATTTTAGAAGCTACATTCAATTTGCTACAGATTCTATTCTTACATATTTTTGAAATAATATAGATAACTTATTCAAATTTTTACGCCAACTTGCCTAACTTTGATTTTTCTGAGTTTTTTGCCACTTAAGGGCCTGTTTTTTCCATGATGATCCTGCACATACTCGATATAAAATGTATACTAAAATTAGTTAATGTTGAATCTTATTTTATTTTGGTTTGTTTGGAATTGAAAGAACCTAAAAGAAAGAAAAGAAAAATATTTAGATTATTTTAGTGTCTAGGCAACTAGTTCAAATCGAGATTTTAGACTAAACTAGAAGCCTAATTAACAACTAATTGACTATCTAATGAGAATTAAGATTGGTGAAAGACAAGAGACAACACATGCAAACAACAAATGGAAACAAGGCATGACTAAGAGAGGTCAAAATATAAAATAGAAATGAATGCAAATATTATCTAATTAAGTGACAATTGGAAATGGATTGTACAAGGATTTAGGAACTTGCTAATTAAATTTGCAAACAAACATTGACAATTTATCAATTCTAACTATTGTTTAACATATTGTTTTCTATTCTAATTATAATTTAATGTTGAAAGTAAAGTTTAACATATTGTTTTATATTCTAATTATATCTATGTTCATAATGTTTAATTGATTGTTTCTCTTGATGAATACACATTTAAATGTATAATAGTTTTCAAATCCTATTTCATTGTCAATATCAAGGACCCTAATTTACTATGTATCAACCTAAATCTATCAAATAATTTCTTCCATAGGCATGCCTACATACTTGTCTCCATACAATGCAAATGAAATTTAAAACATTTAAGCAATGCAAATGATTTTTTTCCATTTCAAATATTCTTGAGCTCTAAATCAGGGTTTTCAAATGCAAAATGATTTGTTTTTCAATTTAGGTTTCTAGCAATTTTTTTTGTTTGAATTCAATTTAGGGTTTGATGAAGCAACTAGGGTTTTCAATGCAATTTTTTTTTTTTGTTTAATTTCAAACTAGGGTTTTCAAATCCAATTTTTTTTGTTTGATTTGAATTTAGGGTTTCAAAAAGAAATTATGGTTTTCAAATACAATTTTTTATTTCATTTCAAATTGGGTTTTCAAATGCAATTGTTTTGTTTCCTTTCAATTTAGGGTTTTCAAATGCAATTTTTTTTGGTTTGATTGAACAATTTAGGTTTCAAAAGCTAAATTTTGTTCTTAAGATACAATTTAAGGTTGATTTTTTCGTTTCTATTCAATATCTTGAGGGTTTCATTGCATTTTTCTTCTACTTCTACAAATCATCATTTCTACTATTATAAGTAAATAAAATACATAAAATGCTAAATAAATTGAAAAAAAAATGCTAAAATCTATTATTGTATTAAAAATTAAAAAAAAACACGAAGAAAAAAAAATATTGGGGGTGGAGCGCACCTGGAGATCACTTATGTTGTTGTCATCTTTGCCAAATTGGGATCCCGTGCTATGTGAATAACTGAGTTTCGTTTGTTTTTAAATACCACCTTAAAAAAATATCTCATTTTTTACAAATTGGAATCCCGTTTTGTAAAGATCAGGATCCCGTTTCTTGTCTGCTGGTTCAAGACCCATTAATAAATAGGATCCCACTTTTTTAAAAATGGGATCCAGTTTAAAATTTAGGCTTGGGATCTCATTTTTTAAAAGCAAGATCCCATTTATTAAAAAGCGGGATCCCATTTTGGCAAGCCAATTTCATTTTTTTTCCTAAGGAAAAAGATTCCACGTTTCGTGGACTCATCTTTGTGCTTTTACCTTGTCAATTGTATGTTCTTGTATACTAATTCATATTGTTGTAGAACGTGTTTCTAGGATATATAAGGATTTATCCATGTGATATTGATCTTTGGTCTAGTGGGTCTTGTTGATCTTGTTTCTCAAGATATAGTATGATATGCATGTGTAGGATGGAGGTGGAGCATCTTAGAGTTATTCTTGTGGTTGCATGTTGCATGTTGCATGATATTGATTTGAAACTCCTATTTTATAGTATGGAACTAACATCTCACATGGTGGCTACATTTTTCATCATGTAGTCATGTGCAATGCCTTGACTCGAATACATAGAAAATAAATGGTTGTTTGGAATATAGTTTGATGTGCTTACATTGGGAACTTGGTTTTATCCTAGGCTAGTAGTGGAAAGCACTAGATTATTATCCCTTCAATGCATGTAGGGTATGAATTTGGTCTTAAATGACCTAGAATATCCTAGAATAACTTGGTTCATTTCTACGCATGTACATGGTGATGGTTGTAGTATTTGTCTATTGGTGGTCTATAGTTCCTTGACAAGCTCTTAGTCTTGATGTATGATTATACTTACATGTTTCAAGTTCATGTTGATGAGCTATGAGTTTTATAAATTTTCCATTCAAGATCTATAGTTATTCTTATTTGTGTTAATTTATTTAATTTTATTTCACTATTTTGATATCTTTTTTAAGGTGATCCCACAATAGTGGTTTACAATTTTTGGCCAAACTGGACACTGAAATAATTTTTTTAACTAAATCTTCATTTTCGGGTACCTATAATGACTAAAATGTGAGGAATTTGAAGATGATGCAAACTAGAGTTTCGTGACATTTTGTCTGTAGATTCTATTTTTTTTTTTCAAAATTTTTGGAATCAGATTGCATTTCTTTCTCCATCTCGCTCAAAAACTAGTTTTTTTTAAAAAAACAACATTTTTAAAAAGTGATGCTCACTGTATAACACAACTTTTTTTTGATGAAGGATAAAATTCCAATTCTTTCGAATTTCGATTTGTAACTCCGATATCTAGTGCTTCCACTTGGTTAGATAGTTTTTCATTGAATATTTTATCTTTAATCAAGTTTCAAAGTCAAACTAATTACAATTCAAACATAGCATGACCATATAATGCATAGCTTTTTTTGTATGTATCAAAATTCAATATTTTTTTTTGTTAGATCAATAACTTCAATAGCTGGTGCACTCATATATATATATATATATATTTTGATAATCTGTTATTTTTCCATATGTGTAGAACAAAGAGCTTGATTTTTGGTGAAAAACCTATGTTTAATAAAACTAAACAAAAAAAAAACATAATAAAGCCAAAACATATTAAAATTATATTTGTTGGATAGCTCGTTCTGAAGACTACCTAATTCTAGTTGGGTTTGTGAAGTCTCTACCATTTTCATGTTCAAACAGAGCTCCGAAGTGCAAAAATTTAGGTTTTTTTTGTGAAGAAGGTCAAAATTCAGGGAAATGGGGGGTTCACTCGAACTAGGGGCCCAGGTTTCAAGTGAACCCCCTGGGGTTCGAGTGAACTAGGGTTCATTCGAACCCCCTCCCATAAAGTGTTTTTCATTTGAATTTTGTTCGTACATGCATTTAATGGGTTCACTCGAACCTTGGTTCGAGCGAACCCTTTTTTGGTTCGTACGAACCATCTAGTTCGTACGAACCCACATAATATAAAAATTTTCCATGGGGCCATTTTTTACAAGTTTTCCTTCCTCATTTGAATTGTAAACCACTTTTTTGGGTTTACCCTTTAGCTTTGAGGGTCTTTTGTATGATAAGATGATTCCAAATTTCATGCATGCATTTGGCATGGATGATTTTGTAGGTTTTGCATGTTTAACCAAAATATATGGTTTTATAGATCTATGGAGAGACTATATTTATATTGTGAATCTTGTAGTTGTTTTGTAGGTGCATGGTTTGAGGAGATTTTTCATAGCTTTCTCAGTGTGGAAATATTGGTACATGACCAATCACTCAATATTACTACAATGGTTATTAATGTGTTCTTAAACTATGGTCTCTCTCCCATGGTGGATTTTGACATTTTAGATTTGGGTTTTGAATATGATCTATAAGTGTAATGAAGAATCTAAATTTTATATTTAAATGATGTCTATGGTTTGATTATTATTAATTTCATGTTGATTTTTCTTGCATTTGAATCTACATTTCCTTGTGGATCCATGTTGTGCACTATCTCAAGTTCTACAAGTTTTGTGGTTTCCTTGGTTTTAGTTGGAGCATTGACCAAGCTTTATGTCATTGTTGGATGAAATTTTCATGTTTTTTCTTATGTGGGACAGGTCAATACCCACATGTTTCATGGAAGAATAAAATGTGGGAAGGCTATACCCATGGATATTCCATGTACTATAAGGTGTCTTTTTATAATGAAAAATCATTTTAGAGTGTTTGGATGTCATAGGGTTACAAATTCTAGTGAACTAGTTATCGTTCAATTACTATGATACATTGGTGTTGTGTAGTAGTGAGATAATGAAATGGTTGGATGGGGTAGGTCTATGATTCATTTTGTAGGGGTAGGTCTATGATTCATTTTGTAGTACTTAAGGATGCTTACAATAGCGTAAGTGCAAAAAGATGGGGGGCTAAAAAGCGGTCTTAAGTGGCCACTTTTTTCTGAAATTAGGAAATACTGACCTTGGATGTGAAATTAAGGATAGTTACACTAAATTTTTTTAGATGCAACAAAAAAAGGGATTGTAGTGCTTCGAGTCTACTTTCTAAACTACTATTTTTTTTGAAAATAGTAGAGATTAAGGGGTTCAAAAGAGAGAGCCACTGAAATTGGTTTTGTTTTTGTCAAAAAAAATCATAGTGACTTTTGTGGCTCCCTTAAAAGGTTAACTTTTTTTTGGTATTTTAAAATCATTTCAATGTGGGTGAAGCCATAATAGTGGTTTACAATTTGATGGAGGAAGGAAAATTGAGAAAAAATGACCCCATGGCAAAAATTGGTTTTAGGGGTTGGTGATGAACCTACATGTTTGACGAACCATAAAGGGGTTCAACCGAACTAGGGTTCGAGCGAACCCATTAACTATTGGGCCCACATTTTCCACCCAAAAAATAAAGGAAAAATGCATATTATGGGGGTTCGAATGAACCGTGGTTCAATGAACCCTGGCCAAAATTGGGGTTCAAGCTAGAATCCCCCGGTTCTAGCGCAACCCCTTTTCCCTAATTTTTTAATTTGTTCACACAAAACCTAAAATTTTATGCTTTCAGGCTCCGGTTGAGGATGAAAATGGGGAATATTTAGAAACCAAACTTGGAATCGAGTAGCCTTAGCATCTATCCAATGAATATAATTTTAGTATGTTTTGGTTTTATTATCTATCTATTTTTATGTTTTATTAAATATAGGTGTTTCATCGAAAACAAAATCTCGCCTGAACAAGTGGAAAAATAGAAGATTATAAATAAAAAAAATTTAAAAATATGGGTGCACCAGATATTGAAGTCCTTGATCCAACAAAAAAAGAAGGAAGAATTCGATACATACAAAGTTATGCATTATAATGGTTCGCTTATGTCTGAATTGCCATTTGATTGACTTCAAACTTGATTAAAGAAAAAAATATTCAATAAAAACTATCTAACCAAGTGGAAGCACTATATATCAGAGTTAGAAATCTAAATTTGAAAGAATTGGAATTTTATCCTTCATGGAAAAAAGTTATACATTATACGAAGGCCACTTTTTAAAAATGCTATTTTTGAAAAAAACCAATTTTTGTGGGAGATGGAAAAAGAAGTGCAATCTGATTCCAAAAAAATTGAAAAAAATATTTTTAGAATCTACAGACAAAATGTGACAAGACTCTAGTTTGCATCATCTTCAAATTCCTCACGGTTTAATCGCTATAGGTGCTCGAATGTGAAGATTGTGTTAAAAAAATATCGCTGTCCGGCCAAAAATTGTAAACCACTATTGTGGGATCACCCATGAAATTAGCTAATAACATGTCGCTTGATTCCCAATTTTCTTGATAATTTTAATGAATATTTGATTTTACTAATTTTCAAAGTGGACACATCCTGAAAAACAAAATTCTGGCCATGGTACCCCTATAAATTTTGAAAAAAATTGAAAATCAAATTTTAAAATGTGTAGAATGAAGTCTAGTTTCTAAAAATGTAATTTATTTGAAATTTCAATGAACAGTTAATTTATAACAAAAAAAAAACCTAACACTAGTTTTTTCCAAAAAATAGACACACAATCAAAAGAAATTAAAGATAAAAGGCTTAACATTGTCAAAATGTGAAAAAAATTTACATTGTTAAATAGCTAAGAGAGAGCCTAACATTACCCAGGTGTTTGATTTGTTCGACCTTGAAACACGTGCAAACCTGATGGTTAGCATGAACACAAATATGTGAAATCTTGTAGAATATGCACAAACACATCTTTGGACATTGGGAAGACACTCCAAGCCTTTGCACATGTTAAATAGAGAAAATGACATTCACTATGTTGGTCTTGTCACCTAGTCATGAAGTTGTCTTTCTTACACCACAATATTTTGTTGTTTCAAAGCCTCATAATCCTAAATGTGCCTACTTATTCCTAGATTTAATTCAATTAACAAAGTAAACAATGGTCATTGCCAAGGTCATGTATATGACAATCCTATCAAAGTTTTTGAAAGATAGTTATTGGATGTATTTTGGTAATGTCATGACCTACCCAAAAGAATCACTAGGTATCTCTAAAATCCTTCCATTCTACTTTAGACTAATATGTATGCTATAATTGGCATCTCTTCTCATTTGTCTATGTTTTTATTATTTTTCTTCGTTCTTTCTTTCTAAGTGCTAATTTACATGTGGTTGGGATTTTGAATTTTTGTAGATTTTATAACTTACATTTCTTTCCTCTAATGATCAGTATGTGAAATGATTTTGTGTCTTCTTTCTACTTTGTGGACATAGTTTGTTTACACTTTATTAACATACATTTAGTAAATCTTATAGTATTGGAGTTGCATGCATGTAATTTTCCTAACTTTAGGTATTAGGGTCAAGTTGGTTTCATGGATTGCATGTGTTTGTATGTGATTGCATGTACCTACATATTGTTTGAATGTCAATTATATGTTCTTGAATACATTAATTCACATTGTTGTAGAACATGTTTCTAGGATATACAAGGATCTATCCATGTGATATTGATCTTTGGTCGAGTGGGTCTTATTGATCTTATTTCTCAAGATATAATATGATAGGCATGTGTCGGATGGAGAAGGTAGAACATCTTAGAGTTTTTCTTGTGATTGCATGTTGCATGATATCAGTTTGAAGCTCCTATTTTATAGTATGGAACTAACCTCTCATTACACCTCGAGTTTATTTTACAAATACATTTTAAATTTTTACGTTAAAATGTGTTTTGATATCTATTGATGACTATATGTTTTTTTGAAATTTTGATGAAATTAAATGCAATGTAATTTATTTCAATTTTAATGATTATTATTATTAAATCAAGATTATGATGATGCTGTGATTAATAATAGGCTAACTATTTGATTGGATTTCTAAGTGTAAATGTAGGGCCAAATTTTTACCCTCTAGAGGGAGAGGGAGAGTATCACTAGAGAGAGGAGTATAGACTTCAAAAATAAATTGGTTTATGCCAAATGAGTTGAGCACACACTCACTTAGTTCTAAGTATCCAAATCGGGTAAGTATCCTAGTCCTATCATTGAGTCATTTTTTTATGTTTTCTCTAACAGGTCAAGTCATAAGATTAGGTTGAACCTGTAGACATATAAATTTGATCACTCCCATACGATCAAATTCATCTCTTTATTTGTCCATTCCGTCAATATTAATTTATTTAATTAATATTGCACTTTCTGTCCAAAGTCCTCAAAGTATTTAATTCAACAATTAAATGTTTTGCCTTAAAGCTTTTTCTTCTCTAAATTAAATAAATACATCAATTTATTTAATTTAGTCATTTTAACCTTTTTGAATTAAAATTAATTTGAAATTCTTCTTTTTCTCTCTCCTTGTCACATCCTCCATAATCCCTCTCTAATCTGGATTAATTTAATTAATTTATGATTAGGATGTGCATCCTCTTAACCAAGGATTAATGTCACATCCTCCTACATTTTCCACTTGCTTCTAATCTTCTATTAATTATCCTAATTATGTGTTTGCACAACCTTAATCAAGGTCATTAGCCACATTTAGCATCCCTTTTTAGTCAACCTTTCGATTTTCCTTTCTTGGCATTGACCCTCTTTCCCATGTGAATTTTTAATTCACATTTTATCTTTCGAAGACTTCTAGAACATGGGACTTGTTACCTCATCCACATGTGACCAAATCCCACATTTTTGGAGACCCTCTCTTATCCATTAGATTCTCCCAAGTATGTGAATTTTTAATTCACATTTATTTCTCCAACGACTTTCTCATTTCCCATGGATATTTTTGAGGAATTCCAAAATTTCTCAAATGTCACTCTCATTATCACTTGGGGACAAGAAGTTCCTTTTTGAGGAAATATTCACTCCCCAATGTACTTGCAAGATACTTGTCCTTCCTCCACATCATTTACTTTCCTTCCACCTCACTTACACATCATCTCATCCTAGGCCATCTAGCATTCCACATGTCAAGATGTGATGGCTTGTGAGTTCTGAACTCACCATAGCCCTATATCTTGACCTTGGTGGATAAATCTCAACCATTGAATTCTCTAGAGAATTCAAATTTTTGTATAAATGCCTCCTCTTTTAAGGCATTTTCAACACTTAGTCATTTTGCACCTACATGCTGTCATTTTGAACACTCAACTCACAAGCATTTCCTCTTACTTAGCCAAGCCATTTTAGCCATTTGCATTTGCATCTTATCATATAGTCAATTTTTCATTTATTCATATCAATAGCCATCCAAGGAGCACACAAGTACTCAAAATTAAGGGCCAACCAAGGAATTTCAGCTGCAAAGTGAAGGTATAATCATTTGCAATCTTCTTTCATTTTATCTCTTTGTGTTAGCAATTCATTAGGCTAATCTTTGAGGTGTTCTTTGTGTTTTTACATTACATTTTAGTTGTTTTCATCATTAGAATAGGTAAAACTCAAGGAAACACAAAACCTTGTCAAGTATTTGGCCTATTCTATTTTGAAAAGAAAATAAAGTGTTGTGTAAGTTTCATCTTTGTCTCTTTGTTTCACCAATTTTGTTTACTTGAAGTCTAATTGACTATTATCTAATTGTGTTTAAATAAAATGTATATTTATAATATGTATAAGAATACATAAACATATATATAAATATATATGTATATATTCGATATATATTTTCAAATATACAATCAAACAAATATATATACATATATATATATAGGTATATTTATATACAAATATATATTATATATACTAATGAATAAAGAATTTTATGTAGATCATCATGCTTATAGAAGCATGTGAAAAGTAATTTAAACCTATTTTAACTAACCAACACTTTGTGGGGCATAAAAGCCTCCTTTGAAGGCCTTTTATGAGGAAATGTAAATGGAATTTAAGCCATAGTTATGGCCATCATAGTGGCACACCAGTTTAGAAAACTCATACAAGACACTAAGTGGTAGTTTAAACTATTAATGAGAGGCATATTTATCTACCACTGTTAGCTTGTAACAGAGGCCATAATAGGATAGTTGGTTGAGCCTTTATGAGGTGACAATTTCTATTTTTGGCATGTAAATTTAAAGTGGAGTGGTGCCAAACTCAAAGTTTCAGTTAGTAATTATTTCCAATGATTGAGGGAGAAACAAAAACCAAAAGGAGAGTAAAGGATATCCTTTGTCATGGATGGATTGACTCATTCATTCTTGTTTATGCTAGGAGGCACGATGGGTTGGAGAGGAGGAGATATCTTTTGTGATTGTTTTTCATTATTAGTTTTAGGGAGAGCAACGATGGGAGAGTAAAGGAAAGGAGTTCAAACCAAAGAATGGGAGTGTCTTTTATCATATATTATTGAATATTATTTAGTGGAAACTATAAAATTTAATAGAAAAGGTGCAATTTTTTTGTCATATACTTGTACATATAAACAAAATTTCCTTGAGTTTTGAGCAGTGAATTTAGCTTTGTTAGTTGTGGTGAGGATTAGATCACAATATAAAGTAATTGCAACATCGAATACAACAGGCTCATTGCCCAAAAGAAAAGGTCTCACTACCAGATTACAAAGAAGAAGAAAGAAGATTGTTACAATGAAAAACCCATCTCAAAGCAACAGGAAAGATCCACCACTGCTTCACCAAAACTTTCACACTGTCTTTGTAGAATGTAGACACCTTCTACTCACTACTTCTAATAGTCTTAGGCATTAAAGCTCATATTGAATTTTGTAATTTCGCACTTCACATCTCAACACTTCACATTACACTTCATACATTGATCCTCCATCAAATCAAAACACAAAAATACCAGATGTCTTCAACCTTGAAAACAATTTACAAGGTTGGCTATGCACCTCAAATGTGCAAATTAAAATTAGGTGAGTACCGAAACATTCCCGCGTAGTGGAATGGAATGAATGCAGACCACATCACACCTTAACTCAGACCTAAATTCACATAAACAAACTACACCACACTTCCACAAACATTGAAGCACATATGCAATTAGTGTATACACCCATGGTCGGTCCAACTTGTGTTAACACCATTAAAAAATTGAGTACATGCTTCCTTTTATCAAGGATGACTTGCAAACCACACACACCACTCAATTAAAATTTGGAATATTCCACCCTAAAATCCAATAAATCCTTCACAACATCATACACTAGAAGAGCATATTCATTCTACACAACCAACTAACCTTCCACACACTGCAACACCTAAATCCAACCTCGCGGAGCTCACCAAATCACAAACAACTCAAACTGAAGATAGATATGAGCAATATAAGTATACCCTCATATTCACAAGACCGAAAACCAAACTATAGAGAAATGTAGAGGAAAACCATTTCTTCCAAACAACATCGCTTTCAAAGTTCACACATTGGTGAACACAACTTTCTTTGTACAAAGATCCAGAACAAGAAACTTTGGATATAACACCTCTGAGAACCTCTAATCAACATATCCGAACTGCACAAGTAGATCTTAGCCATGAAGAAATGCAGAGAAAAACACTGAACACCGTTCTACCACACTGAACACTCCTCACCACACTATTTCCTTTTTTATTCAAAATTTCTCAAAAGCACTTGGAAATGAAACACCACAAATACATTTTCATCATGTTTGGAACACTTGTACAACATCTCAACCACACAAGAGGTTGAATATCACCAAGACATGCTCATCAAAGCAACAATAGAGGTTTAAATCAATGATACTACTAATGAATACATAATGCAACTAAGCAAAGCATTTCCATAGGTTGGCATCAATGTAATAACAAAGGTCTGTTGACATCAATGACAACACAAACTTCCAACAAGAAGGATAACATGGAGACTCCTTGTCAAAATCAAATATGGGGAGTATGGATTTGGATAGGATGAGAGATATGATATGAATGTTATGGATAGCATAAGCTAGGTAGGATATGCAATGTGAATGAAGATCCTTAGCATTGTAAAGATCAAAGGTGGAAAAGGGAAATGGACTTGGATAGGATGACGAATTGGGGATGAAGGATAATGAAATATGTGGGTTGGATGTGATATGGATTAATTTTTCCCCAAGTGTAGAGTGTAAGTGGATGGGAGATTACACATGATGCTTTTTTACTAAGTTTTCATCATGGTACTTGCTCATGACACCACAAAAGGTGGTTTTCACCATTTAACGAATAATTTCTATTTACATTTTTTTTATTTTTTTTTCTTTTTCTTTTTTAGATATATGGAATATAAAGGATGGATAAGGATAAGAATGAGTATATGTGGATAAGTTGGTTTAGAATATAGTGGACATGGATGATGTGGAGATGGAGGAAGTACTCAAGCATCTAGTTCCATGGATGGTATCCCTTGAAGATGTATGACAATTGACCATGGTAATTGGTGATGCTTATAGACATTGGTAGAAGGATGGCAAAGGGGATAAAATGGATTGGAAGATGGGGAGAGATATGGATTTATGCAAAGGCTTGGATGAGAGGCATGGAAGGATAGGAAATGAATGTTGGATAATGGATGGGTTGGTGGAAGATTTGTGGATGAGTGGATGGAAATGTTGGCAATATCAACATTGGAACACACCTTGAAGGGTGGTGGAGCTGTGGAAGAGAAGTGGGTTCTAGATTTTGAGGTTTAAATGGGGAAATGGATGTAGATTTTGGGACATAAAGACCCAAAAATGGATAGAGGTGATGAAGGATTGTTAAATTGGGTGGAGGACTTAGGATTGGATGAAGCTTTTGGACAAGCAAGTTTGGATGTGGGATGCATTGCTTCTATGAGTAATTTGGGAATCCATATGAATTTTGATTTGTTCTAGGTAGGCCTTTGTGGCCTTTTGATTTAGCCTTTGCTTTTTGGAGATATTTTTTTTGTTTGTTTTTTTTATGGGACATGATGATTCTTGGATTTTATTTTTTTGGATTATTTTTTATATTTGGCATCCAAATTTCTTCCAAGGAAAATAGGATTAGTGGATGGAGAGGAATTATATGAAGGTATTATGGATGGGTTGATGTAAGTAGGATGTTGGAAGGGTTTCAAGGATGTGTGACTTGGTTGATCTTGATTTGGGATTTGAGGTGATGGATAAATTGGATAATGGGACTTTGGAATAGGAGTGATGGGGATGATGGATGGAGGGATATAAGGACCCAAGATGGATGAAGGGATGAAGAACTTGGTTTTGGGACATAGGGACCCAAAATAGATGGAAGGGATGAAGGGATTGGGTTTTGAATAAGGGACCCAAAACTCCATTTGGAGGATGGGAATGTGGATATTTGAATTCTAGGATGGATTTTGGATTTGGGATGGTTGGAATGAGTGCCAACGTCTAAATCCTTATAGCCAAGGCCATGATAATTATTATTTTCTTGTATTTTGATACCGTTATAATATGCCTTTTTCATGGAGGCCTAACCCTTTGCCTTGATAATGCATAGCTTGACAAATCTACGGGGGAGGGTGTTTGCAAGTCTTATTGCGTTCTATTTGGATCGCTACGAATGTGTGCCTAAATTTCCTTATATCAGGTACTTGTGATCTAATATTCTGTATAGAAAAGAAAAAGTGAAATTTATTATCTATTTTGAGTTTTTCTTTATTTTTTTGTTGGGACAGCTGCTGGGTAAAACCAAGTCAGGTAAAATGACATGAAAGAAACCATTGGGTCCCGCCTCAGATACAACTAGGCATGCTTATCAATTGTTCAGCCAGGGATCACTTTTACCAGTTCAGTGTTTGAAGTCCATCACATCGCTTCTGCCTCAAAAACGAGTTTTTAAAAGTGTCTCAGTGGGAACAAAATAGCACGTTATAAAGGTAACGAAATGAAAGAATATTTAACGACTTATTCGTGCTTTGAAACATTCATTATATGATAATCAACGCGGATTGTGGATTCCTCCTTACTTATTTGACTTTAAAAGTCACGCAGCCGCCTTATCGACCCTCACGCGAGGGGACCGCATAAATACATTTAGCTATAAATAGATATCCGTTCGCTTGTCTTGATAACAAATTCCTTTCCTTGCTGGCCTTTTGCTCACGAAATTTACAGAAAAAATCGAATCTTCAACTTGGTATTTGATATGGGGCAATTGATTTCCTGCGCAAAGCTGCCCGACGTGAACGAAAGCAACGGAAGAACAATCAGAATAGTAGATTCTAGCGGTTTTGTGAAGGAATACCTTCCTCCAGTTGTTGCAAACGATATCTTAGTCGATTATCCCAATCATTTTATCTTCAATGCCAATGATCTGCAGGCCTGCAAACCCCGGCCTATAATGCCAGAAGAGAAGCTTCTGCAGGGTAACATCTATTTTCTCTTTCATTTGACTGCCCAGAAATTTAAGGGTGATGATGAACAGACGATATTGGGGATTTGTGATACTCCCAGATTGCAGATGGATTACATTCATCTTCTTCTTACCAAAAGCAAAAGCAGTTCTTGGAGACCTCATTTGGGTACCATTGATGAGAGCTCCTTCGTATTTTGACGTTTTGGTTATTTTTGTATATATATACACCGCCTTCTTTTGACAATCAACAATTCTTTTATTTCATAACAACTCATGTGTTGTTTGTTCTGGTAATTATTATGGGACCTTTCTCCTCCTTCAATCAGGAGTTTGTCTATCATTAAACAATTTTTTGCAAGCATTTTTTATTTTTTTAAAAATAAACTGTGTGATTTTTTGCATCAACGTTTCAGATCATATTCCATGATCTATTATCAGAATGCTTAGCAAAAAAATCACACACAGTTCTAGAAATCCCAGTATTAATTTTGATCATAGACTGTAGAAACTTCATGATATCAATTTTTTAAAATTGTTTGTTTAGATTGATAGAAATTTATTGTTAAGTGGGTCTGGTTTGAATCCCAGAACTGCTGAGTCTCCAAACAAAATCAAATTCCCGGGTTTTGAAAGTTTAAAAAGAAAATAAGTTTGCAGTACTTCTTACAACAAGAAACGTGTAGTTGAAAAATAAATGTAAAGCGAATAGATCCAATTAAAGACACCATGCTCAAAATAACAAAAATAATATCTGATTGTCCCTCTTCTGGGTCAATTTTGAACAAGAGCCGCATGTCGACTTCCTATCTTAATAGAAAGGGCAGTAATTATCATATATGATTATCAGTCAAAAAAGTTAAAATGAAATATTATTTATTTTTAAATAAATGTACATCATTACAGTTAATTGTATTATTGATCATACAATATATTTGTTTGATGCATGTATTAATAAAACATAAGTTACAAGTTTGAATTACATTTATTTATTTACCTAGTTTTAAAAATATTTGGAGATGAGCATGTATATAATTTGATGGTTATAGTGTAAACTTGTATGGAGAATAACCATTGTTAAGAAGGCAGTAGTTATTCTTCATTAAATGCTAAGAGTTAAAGTAGTTACACAAATGATTTTAAGATTATTTTTCTTTAAGGAAAGAAAATTCAAACAATATTATTTTATGATTTTAAATAATTCCTTTCTAAACAATTTTAGGATGAGCTATATTTATCAAGTAGTTTGTAGTCAAATGGTATAATGTATTTATTATTACTAGGATAAAATAAATTTATAAATTTTGAATAAATGTATGAGGATTATATACTTGATACGTATTGTTTGTGGTTCAAATATATTTGACCTATGAGTCTATATGATAGTTATATTAATCATGATTTTTTTGTTTGATTAACATTCTATTTCTTCAAGATTACTTTTAAAGATATATGGTTTTTATGTTATGCCAAACAAATTATAAAAGGGATGGTAATTGTTTAAATTAAAAAATATATGTATAAAATATATTAATGTCTTAAGAGTGTTGTTGCTTGGGGCCAAGTAACTTGGTTGACAAAGGCATTGCAAAATACCTAGGTTTGATTTTTTATGACATTATTAATAGAAAAAATTAAACAAACTTCTTAATTGCTTAAGTAATATATAAGTTCACCTTAACTCAATTTTAATTGTTTACTTTATTATAAATTGCAAATTAAAAAAAAGAAAAGAAAACAAAAAGTAATTGTTAAGTTGAAAATGAAATACATAATGGACTTAGCTTATAAAACAATGAAAGTATAACAACCTCTATAGTTGAACTTGTACAATCACTTGCTATAATCATGGTGAGTTGAGTCATACCTCTTGCAAGTGAAAAAATTTCTTATTTTGTGGGTACTATGATGGATAACATAAGACTAAGGAGTGTATTGTCTTGAGAGATTCATCTCTAAAATGACACCTTATCACATTTATGCATAACTTGGTGTTGTTTAAATATTGAACCACTATATCACTTGCATAAAATGTGGCCAAGGAGTTTATAAGTTGTGCTCTAAATTCTCTACAAATCACTTTACACAAGTGAATTAGAGAAAATGTCATTCACTATGTTGGTCTTGTTAGGGTCATGAAGTTGTCTTTCTTAAACCACAATCTTGTGTTATTTCAAAGCCTCATAATTCCAAGTGTGCCCACTTATTCCCAAATCTTATGCAATTAACAAAGTAAACAATGGTCATTGCCAAGGTCATTTATAGTACAATCCTATCCAAATTTCTGAAAAACTAGTTATTGGATGTCTTTTGGTAATGCCATGGCCTACTCAAAAGAATCACTGGGTATCTCTAAAATCCTTCCATCCTACTTTAGACTAATATGTCCATACTATAATTGACATCTCTTCTCTTTTGTCTATGTTTTTATTATTTTTCTTCATTCTTGCTATATAAGTGCTAATTTAGATGTGTTCAGGATTTTGATTTTTTTGCAGATTTTATAACTTACATTTCTTTCCTCTAAGGGTTAATGTGTGAAATGATTTTGTGTCTTATTTATACTTTGTGGACATAGTTTGTTTACACTTGTATCAAGCATACATTTAGTAAATCTTATAGTATTGGAGGTGCATGCATGTAATTTTCCTAACATTAGGTATTAGAGTCAAGTTGGTTTCATGGACTACATGTGTTTGTATGTCGTTGCATGTGAATTACATGTGTATATGTCAAAAAATGGTCATGATTGTTTTGTTAATTAATTAAATAGGATTTATTTAATTAATTCCTCTTAATGTCATCTACATATAGATAAATTTAATTATTTATTTATATCATTCATCTTCTAAATTCTTCTACCTGAAATTAAATAAATAATTTTATTTAATTACTAACATTTCCACCTTTCGCTTGATTAAATTAAATAAATTTTTATAATTTATTTATATTTAATTATCATAGTATTCTAAAGTTTAAATATTTTGAATATCTAAATAATGGA
>VDFB02213867.1:0-33078 GCA_007258455.2 Sequoia sempervirens
AGTGACCAACCGGCTGCCGAATGATCTTGCATGTCATACTACCCGAAAAATCTCGAAAAACCCAGAAAAACCCAGAAAAATCTCCAACATGCAAGCACTGGCTAAAAATAGTAAGTTTTTGAAAAGTGATCGGTTCCATTTGCATGTTACACTGTCGCGAAGCTCTTTGAAAACCTAGAACGAATATGCCGACATGCGCAGAGAAATCCTGCATGCAAACCCTAATTTCGGCCTCCGAAGGCTGAAAGTTGAAAGTTGTCATCACACTTTGCATGTCATATCACCTACGAAGGTCTCGAAAAACCACGAAAGAATCTCCAGACATGCGTTGAAAAACTCTGTCTCTAAGCCCTGAAAATTGCCTCCGAAGGCAGAACTGCTAAAAATAGCAAGTTGTCCGTTTTAGTTCAAATTTAACCTGTGAGTAGCCTGATGTGCTCTGGACGCAGTGTGACTGTCGGAATCTCAAAAATGCTAAAGGATTGCCTGTAATTGCACACTTGCTAAAAATAGTAAGTTGCCAGAATTCGATGAAATTTCAGTGGAAGCCTGTTGGAAACACACTGACACCAATGTTAGTCTCAAATTTCAAGTTATTCACCTTACTCGACCTCAAACTGACCAGGAGGACTCAAACCCTAATTTCTAGACTTGGCCAAAATTTTCGCGTTTAAGCTCAATGGCGGAGACATCCCCCAAAAGACAAACAGCAGAAAAGAGAGACAACGACAAAACGAATGAAAAGCAAAGCCAAAATTAGGGGTCCCCATTTGCAATGGGGCGATGTGTGAAAAACGTCTACAGGAGGTACATTTTGTATTTGGAGTTCATTTTTAGTTTAGAGTCAGTTAACTGAAGTAGACTTCCAGTTAACTGCTTGCTTACCTACTTTTAGACATATGAGCAAATCCTGCAAATTGGCAAGAACTCATTGTTAACTCAAGGAGATTTTAGGGTTGCCTACTCCTTTGAGTTCTATAAATAAGAGACTTTGCTCATTATTTTGTAACCTTTATTTACTATGCAAAATTGTTGTGCCATTGTTGCCAAAAGCTTGGAAATGCATATTTGTTCACTCTTGGATGAGAGTTTGTTTAGTTTGATAAGCAATTGTGTATGATTTCATACCTTCGCAGTCCTAAACCTTTGTAATTCTTTGTAATTTCGTACCTGAAAAGTTGTTTGTAACCGATTGGAATATAGTTGGAAATGCCTTAAAAGGCCTTGTATCATCGACCATAAGGTTGGGTTGTTGAGATTTGAAGTTTTGAGCAATGAAAACCTTGTTTTCTACAATTTTCTAAATGTTCTTTGCTGCTACAAGGAATTGTACGGATTGCTAGTGCATTGTACGGTCTAAACTTTGTTTGAAGCATGTAAAGGGCACTCTTAACTTCATTTTGGTTTTTGTGTGATCAATTTTTATGGAGTTTGTAAAAAGATATTAGCATTTTAGTCAAACCGGTTAGAAACCCTACCCAGGGTTCCTAGTGGACGCGTAAATTGCATTTCTTGCCATTCCCACGGTAGAAATTTCTAAAAATTGGAGGAATGGCTTACCATTGTCTATATTTTAATTCCTCAAAATTGCAGGTTCTAGGGTTTTGGTTGGCACGTGTTTTGGTGATGCCCTAAGTCCCTAAGTCTGATATTTTCATGTTTTAGGCTTAATTGGCAGGACAGTCCATTTTTTAAGGATTCCATACAAAGTAACCTACCTTGATTCTGAGATATGTTTAGTAAGGGCCAAAAGGTTATCCAAACAGGTCTTACATTTTTAATAGTAGGTCTATAATGAAAGTTATGATAAAAAACTCAAATTGTTGTCCCCATGTTTTAGGCTTTAAAAGCAAGTTGTCAAGAATGAACAAGAATGCCCATTTTCACCATTTGTATTGAAACCCTAGTTGTGTTGTGTTAAGTTTGTTATGAGTGAGGCCCCCTTGCTCTGCATCAAATTGGTATCAGAGCCTAAAGATTTGGGCAAGAAAGTTTTGGGAGTTTTGCATTGTCTTTTTGCAGGTTGAAGGAATAACCTGGATGCCAAAAGACTAGGCCAGGGAAAAGAAAGAGGCCTAAGGTGAGGTATCACGAAGACAAGAAACAACATTGAGAATAAGCAAGGTGAAATAGACTTGCTTGTAAAAGGAGAATGAAAATGTTGACAAGATTTGTCCATGGAGACTTGCAAAGTAAGGAGGTACCAAGTAAGAAACCAGTGATGAGAAAAAACAGAAGTGAGATAAAGAAGAAGGATTAGAGGGAAAAGCAAATGGATATTGAACAAGAGATAATAAACTAGAGATAAGCCTTGGAAGAAATGGAAAAAAGAATGGAATTTGAGATACAACAGTGTCTTGAGAAGGCAGAACAAGCAAGTGGTTGGCATTTTCCAATAAGAAAGAGGCTCAAATGGCCTATCAAGGAGATCATGCAAAAGAAAAGAAGGAAAGGGAGGACAATAAAACCAGAAATTGGAAACTCTTTGTTGGTGAAGGTAGAGAAAAAGCCATTTGAGAAAGAGGAAAGTCATGAATCACAAGTGGGTTCTAGTGCTATATTGGTGGATGAAAAGGAGTTTGTCCAATCCATAGAGAGGGAAGACAAAGATCCAAAAGTGGGGGAAAGTGTAATGTTAATGAGTCAAATAGAGTTTCTAAAGCCCAAGATGTAGGATAAGGTGGATTTTGAGATCATGATCAGACCCCAGACTGTCATGACAGCAGTTGACATATCTGATTTGCCATGGTAGATCCAAAGCATGTTGAAGGATGGTATAGACATAGTTGTGGATGAGTTTTCACATTCTTTATTCCCAATGCCAAGTATCAATCTTTTACAGTTGCTTGAAAAGAGTGCATTTGAGTCTAATGTGCAAGGTGAGTTGCAGGGTTCAGATTTTCAGTTATTTGAATGCAAGGACAGAGCTTTCCACTTAGTCCACTATGGTGTACATTTACCATTTGAGTTTCAGGATGCAAGGATCTTTTTGTTTGCTGCTAGGACAGTAGAGAGGGATGTTGATAGGGAATATCGAGTTGCTATTGTGAATTTGCAGACCAAGTTACTTCAATCAGATGTTGCCATGTTGACAAGGTCACTAAAAGAGTGTAAGTAGTAGAGCAAAGAAGGCATAATTGGTGATGGTGCTAAACAAATAGTTTCAGAGGACCATGCTGCCATTGTTATCATCCAAGTGCAAGAGGAAGAGTGTGAGCAATTTGCTAGGAAGACTGATCAATTTTATTTGTCATTGCACAAGGTATTTTTGGAAGGTGAGTTGCAACATAGTTTATATAGCTATCTTTGCCAAGTGTTCAAGAAACCTATAGTCAAGATGAAGCAAGCATGGGACTGTTTCACAAAAGGTAATATGTAGGGATCTAAAGACATCAGTGAAGAGCTTTCAAGCATATTTCTCATGTTGTTACTCTCCATTCAAGTGGAGCTTGAATCTTTCTTCCCCAGGAGTATGGTGTAGGGGCACCCAAGCTTTCATGCCTCAAGAGGGGTCAAATATTGAAATTTTGTTTTACTTGAGTCCATTTCACGTAATTAGGTCTTATAAGACCATTTCTTAGGTGTTTGAGATAGTTTGAGTTATTAGGGGGTGAGTTAGTATGTAGTTGCAAAATATTGTCAAGTTGCCTAAATGTTGTCATCGCAACTTTTGCATTTTTTGGTGTCACATGGAAGATGAACAATTGTAACCTGAAAAGTTGTTTGTAACCAATTGGAATATGGTTTGAAATGCCTTAGAAGGCCTTGTATCATCGACCATAAGGTTGGGTTCTTGAGATTTGAAGTTTTGAGCAATGAAAACCCTGTTTTCTACAATTTTCTAAACGTTCTTTGCTGCTACAGGGAATTGTGCGGATTGCTAGTGCATTGTACGGTCTGAACTTTGTTTGAAGCATGTAAAGGGCACTCTTAACTTCATTTTGGTTTTTGTGTGATCAATTTTTATGGAGTTTGTGAAAAGATATTAGCATTTTAGTGAGACCAGTGAAAAACCCTACCTAGGGTTCCTAGTGGACTTGTAAATTGCATTTCTTGCCATTCCCATGGTAGAAATTCCTAAAAATTGGTGGAATGGCTTATCATTGTATATATTTTCATTCCTCAAAATTGCAGGTTCCAGGGTTTTGGTTGGCACATGTTTTGGTGATGCCCTAGGTCTGATCTTTTCATGTTTTAGGCCTAATTGGCAGAAGGACACTCCATTTTTTAAGGATTCCATACAAAGTAACCTACCTTGATTTTGAGATATGTTTAGTAAGGGCCAAAATGGTATTCCAAACATGTCTTATATTTTTAATAGCAGGTCTATAATGAAAGTTATGATAAAAAAATCCAAATTGTTGCCCCCATATTTTTAGGCTTTAAAAGCAAGTTGTCAAGAACGAACAAGAATGCCCATTCTCACCATTTGTATTGAAACCCTAGTTGTGTTGTGTTAAGTTTGTTGCGAGTGAGGCCCCCTTGCTCTGCATCAATGCATAAGCTTGCTACCATTAGAATCTACGACCATGAAAGCTCAATCACAAACTCTGGATGCAATTGTCCTACAAGGCCAAAGGGATTTCGTCATCTAATCCTTTAAGTGCTTGTTTTGGCACCCAACATCATTCTTCAGCATCAACTTCCTCTTGGCATGACCAATTTCAATTTTCGGTGTCTTCGCCATGCTTTGCACAAAGTAGTTTGGATTATTAAAATTATTACACTAAAGTTATAAAGTTAAAGTTATAATATTTACTTTAGTGTTTTAATTTAATAAATTTATATTATGTCCCCTTCATTTAATAACGTTATAATATTTACTTTAGTGTTTTCTTAAGGTTATTTGAAAAAAAAAAATCTTTTTTGAAAAAAAGAAAAATGGTGTTTTTTTTGGAAAAGCAATGAAAAAGATATAAAAGGAGGTTTGGGCCTTTCATTTGGATTATTCAAGTTTGCACACATAATAGGATGTTGTTGGAGTGAACAAAGAAGTTCTTCTAAGGTTGATTGAGGACTAAAAACCCTCATCAAATCACTAGATTCAATGGTGAAATATCCTCCCTAGCTAGTAGAGTGATCTCACACAAGAATCACATTAGTATTCACAGAGTTTTGGATTTCCGTGTTTCAAAAAATAAAGACTTATTGGAAGTGTTTTGTGTAGTGTCCCCTATTCCCAAGTAGCTACCTAGGGCGTAATTTAATTAATTATATATTAAATAGTCCTTAAATAATTTTTTGGACATTAATATTTAATTAATTATTTATTTATTAAAGTAACTTTATTAAAGAGAAAATATTAAATTACTTTAATGAAGTGAAATATTTAATAATAAAATATTAGAAGGTGACGAGTTATAAAAGGTGGCAAAATGTATTCATTGGGATCTTTTGGAAAATTATTATCGATAGGAAAATTGAGAGCTTAGTTTTCAAAGACTCAAGGATGAAAACCCTTGAGCCAGTGTGTTGAACGAAAACCCAATTCCATCAATTTGGTGGATTCATCCAAGATTCGCAACAAATTTCAATGGATAGTTGTTTGTTCGTTCGATTTATTTGGGAAATTTGAGAAGTCTTACGACGAAAAATTTCATAGTAAAGTTCATTTCAGAGTTTGAGGAGATTCCAAAGGGTTTGGCTTGAGAAATAAGTTGGAGCTTGTAGAGGTAATTCTTGAATTTAACATTGCAGATGTTTCAAGAGTTATGAATAAATAGTAGCAAATTTATCATATTCGTGCTATTTCAGAGAAGGGTCGATTGGCTGGTGCCACCACCATTGAGGACGCTTTTATGGTCAATGTTGTTCCCAATTAGGAGTTGTTGTACCCAAAACCAAAATTTTTGCTTCACTAAGGCATTTTGTTTAATTGAGTCGATTCTTGTTAAAGTGTTGTCAAATGGTCATTTTTGGGGTTTTTAAATATGGAGTTGGTGTCAGTACTATGTCAGTCTGTTACCGAAGAGATTTAAGAAAAGTGAAAATCTGAACGAAAAACATCAAAATTTTCTCTCTGGAGAAGGGGAGCACATTCTCAAGAGGGCGCCCTATCTTTTAGGGGCTCAGATCCTTTTTTTAGGGTTTGTCACCTCCAGTAGACATTTGTCTGGCATCACGTCAGCTTTGTGATGAGCTATCAAGTTTGTCAAACGGACCTGTTTTGAGCAGGATTCACGGAGATTCTGATGCAAATCAAGGCGGGAATTGTGGCTAACAGCAGCGGAGAAAGCGGCTTTTGAGGAGAAGCCCATCTTTTTGAGGTGCCAGATGCAGGTTTTTGACTGAATGCCCCCCAAGATGTTTATCTCACGTTTGTTCAAGCTTCGCGACGCATCTGTCAGAGGATGAATCTGAGTTGCTGAAGCGCCTGAACCTGAGGTCAAACGTTGGGTCAAATCTTAGTCAAAATATCAGAAGAAAGAGCAAAAGAGCACATTTTGAGAAAGGCGCCCAAGCTTTTCAGGCCTTTAATGATTTCTTTTTGATGATTTCAAAGCAGATATTCAATCGCGTCCGGAGTGTTCACGTTAGGCTTTCGTTGCCCTATCTCCGTCGGTCGAGAAGATGTCTACCGTCGAAACTACTTGATCAAAGTTTTATATTATTTTTGTCGTTTCCAGAAATGGCTAAGTACGGAATGAAACGCTTTGAAAATCTTGTTTTCACCCCTCGAGATGGCGTTTTACGGGGAAATGTGCCTTTGCAGCTATCGTGCAGAACGAAGTTAGCTTCGCAATGAACCTGAGTTCCAGTCCTGAAAGTTAAGAAAATGAAAGTTATGAAGGATTGTGTTTTTCCCTTCGTACGAAATGCAGAAGTTGAAATTTGACTAAGTCAGGGAAAAAGCGCAGCTTTTGGAAAAGGCGCTTGAATTTTTGAGCCTTCAGATGTCAGTTTTATGATGTGCAGTCTCAAGATATCATTTGATCAGTTCTTATCAAGCTCTGCAATGCACCTGTCAGCCAGCCAATCGGAGAAGTCAGTCAACCAGGGTCAGAGGATGAACAGAGGTCCCGGCAGAGGTTTTAGCTTAAATTTTCATGAAATTTGGCTAAGTCTGGAATTCGCCCAAGAGGTCAAAGTTGAATTTTCGAAAGTGAATTGAATGGACGCCTTAACTGGAGTTCTGACTGCAGTTAGACTGAACGATTTCTGGGTTGTCATCTTCAGTTCATATATTGGCATGTGGAGTGATCTTCCAGTTCGCATGTCTAGTTAACTAGTTTGCATGTTCAGTTAGCTATTTTTAGCATATTGATTGCATGTTAAGTTTAACTGAAGATTACCACTAAAAGTCAACTGAAGTTTGCATGCATGGCATTTTTGGTCAAAATTGTGAAGATTTTAGTGAAGATGGCGCTTCATCAAATGTCAACTGAAGTTCAAAAGGGACGAATTGAAGGATGAAGCATTGTTTTGTGAAGCATGAAGCATTTTCAGTGAAGTATGGCGAATTTGAAGTTGATAACTTCACTCATGAAAAGGTTCGCTATTTTTAGTTTTTGAAAAGTGAAGCAAGATATTGATGAAGATGGCGCACTTTTCAAGGCAATGGCAACTTTAGTTTGAAAAGGGTTGCTATTTTTAGATTATATTGATTAAAGCATGAAGTTGGCGCATTCTTGAAGGCCAAACTGAACTTCCAAAAGGCTAGCTATTTTTAGCATATTTATTGCATGAATAAGGCGAATTCCTTATCTCATTCTTATTGTTAACTAAAGTTTGCAAAAGGGCACGCCTTAGGTCAAGTTGATGAATCCAAAGCAAGGTTGAAGGTGGCGAATTTGATAAAGATGCTAACTGAAGCTAAAATCGCATGGATGAGTTTAACTGAAGACTTGAAAGGCAAACCCTAATGCGTCCACTTATTGAGCTTGTTCGAGTTCCAGTTAACTATTATGAGGTCCAATGAGAAGCCAAGCGCCATTTTTATGCATGCTTTATTTAGTACGAATTTTCTATGATGAAATTCTATATATTTCAAAGATGGCGTCCATTATTGCATCATCTTTTGCTCTGAAGCTTGTATTCTTTTGAGCGACCAGCAAGCTTAAGGTGATTCAGGTGTCCGTTTTCAGCATTCTTCGAAGCTACGAGTTCAGATTGTTCAGAGGAAGTCAATTCTAGACTTTATTTCCACTTTGCATGCAGGTTTTATAAAGATTCGAAGAAGAGATTTGCAGATTTTTCAGAAGCAGACAAGCAAAACTTTCTATCTTCTGTCTTATTTCTTCTATTTCTCACCTTAGGTACTTTCTTCGCATGCCAGAGTAATTCAACACATTTTCAGAATCTGTTCATCTGGGTTCTCATATTTCAGCGTTTGCAACAAGACCCACTTCTTAGATTTTTTCGAGAAAATCGCCCCGTAGCCTTCATTCTGAAGCTCTGAGCCTTTTTCCGAGAATCTCTTTGCATGTGGGCTTAAATCACATTTTTTCGAGAATCCAGCTATCTGGGTTTGTTCAGAATTCAGTTGTGCACAAAACCCATGTTCCAGAATTTCTTCGAAAATTTCTTCTGTCAGAAGCTATTTTTAGCCTTGTTCAGAGTTTTTCAGAAAGTTCTTCAAGCATATTCGACTTTACAGTCAAAAGTCATCATTTTCAAAATGCAGTTCAATCTCATTGATTACAAGTGAAATCAGTCCTTACACATAATTTCACCAAGACTTCAGATACGGACCTAAATCATGTTTATCCAGTGGTCAATCTGAGCAGTTTAGAAGGTGTTAGCAGCAATTCGATGAGGAATCTTGAGCGTTCCGGGTTGCTGGCAGCGGCATCCATTCCTGTTTCTATCTTCGATCTTGAGTTCGTACTTGCTTGCATTAAGCATTATGACTCGTCTTCACGACAGATCAGATCGGTTGATGGAAGAGTGGTTTGCAGTCTCAAGCCGAAGGACATAGAGAAATGTTTTGCTATTCCTCCTCGCTTCAGATAACTTTACTGTTGATCTTGAAGCTTGTGAGAAGATATGGGATGCTGATCATCAACGTTCATAGAGAAAGGTTGCTCAGAAATGGTTGACAATTCAGAAAACTAACTTGCCTAAGAAGGTTGGTCGTGGTGAATTTAAAGGAGAAGTTGCTGTTTTGATCACCTTACTCAACCGAGTTACCGGCCAGTCAGATGCTAATTCTTTCCGCCCATGGATGTTCTACCTGATTACCAGAATCCTTGATGGCACAGAACGTTTTGACTGGGCTATGTTGATTAGTGACTGCTTACATCAGCAGATTTCTAATTTTCTCAAGCATCACGAGTTTCATATGATATCCTATTTGGTTTACTTGGTTGCATTCCAGGGTAGTTTCAGACTTCTTAAAACCAATGGCACTCTCGGTGTTCAGCGTGTTCATGAGTATTATCCACAGCTAGAGTTTTCTCAGTCTGAGCAGGACTTCCGAGTGGTGAATGATCACTTTGCCATGAGGACCGTGAGAGATCTTGATGATGAGTTGCACATTCGTATTTCAGCCGAGGCCAAATCAGCAATGGAAACTTGGGCAGATTGGTTCATACAGTTTCCTACTTTCACATACCTCCGAGTTTATGGTTATGTTGGAGAGCCTCTGATGTTGCCAAGATATCCGTCAGACAAAATTGTCTTTATGGAGTTCCTCAGTCGTTGTCGCGTATGTTGTCGTAATCTCTTGCCGAGATAAGAAAGGTTCAAATTCAAGCCTTATACTGAGAGACGTTCCTATGATCCTCTCGGTCATTATGCAAATCGGTTAGAGCGAGGGATTGCACATGCGCCAGCACTTGAAGACTTCTGGGCGAATTGTGAAGATGAATTTGAAGTTTGTCGTCGTCACTATTGTAGACTTACTGTTGGACAGCTCTCTGATTACTTGTCAGAAGATGTTGATGGTTTGTCGGATGATGATGGAGAAGTTCTTCTCAATTCTTATGTTAAGGATCAAGTTGCTAGGCAGCCACTTCGCTCACCTGATTGGTATGCTAAGGAGAATACTTCTATTGAAGAGATTTCCAGATCAGTAATCAAGACTAACAGGTTATTCTTGAAGAGCAAACGAACACGGAAGTCAGTTCCTGTAGCAGAGCCGCCAAAGGATTTCTCGTCATTGCCTTCTACTTCTAGAGCAAGACCCAGAGTCAAAGCTATTATCATACCTCCGGAAGGGGTTAGGCTCAGTGGAAACACAGGGAAAAGAGCTACTGGTAAAAGGAAGCAGAAACAAATTGAGAATGTTCCTGAGGTTCCAGTAGAGACAGAGCCTCACGTTTCACTCCCTAGTTCACCTCATGTTCCGCCTATTGATATAGATTCTGAGCCTGAGCCACCAATTCAAGCAGGATCGGAGACAACTGAAACACCACAGGTTGATACATCAGGGACAGTCTCTCCGCGAATTGAGAATATTGTTCAGTCTTGTTGGCTCGAAAAGTCTTTGGGAAGACAAAGGCGTGAACCGTCATACAACCTTGATTTGTCTGAGTTTGGTGAGCCCTATCAGAAGAGATCAAACAAGAAGATTAAGAAACAAGTGCACATTGAAAAGACCCCTGAATCAGAGATTGTGATAGAAGTTGCAGTGCCTCCAGAAGGTAAAAGCTTGGATGAGGTCGAAGTGGGTGACTTTACATTCACTAAGGCAAATCTTGGCAGGACTACACGAGAGACAGATGTATCTCTTCTTAAGATTGTTACCAATAATCTTGAAGAGCGTATCACGAAGGATGGAGAAGATAAGGCTTTACTCAAAGCTGAAAATAGTCAACTTCGTCAATACATTTCTGATCTTGTTCATGGGAATCCAAATAGAGCACCTATTCTTCCTCAGCACACACCTGCAGAGAAACAAAAATTGGATCAGTTAGTCAGTCATGGCAGACTTTTGGATGATTGGATTGACAGTTTAGTTGCTGCTGGTAAAACTCTTCTTGCAGATTTGTATCAGTTGAGGAGTGAGGCACACAAACTCCGTCAGGGTATTCAGTTGCTGGATATTGCAGTTGCAGAGAGTTTGGCAAAAGATCGTGTTCTTATATCTCAGTTATCAGTTGCATGCGATGCTTTGGAGGAGGTTGAAGATCAAGATAAAGTTTTCACTTGGAGAGAGCAGCACCTTCTCAGAATAGAAATATGTGAGAAGATCTCTACCAAATTGTTTTCATTGAAGGATGACGTAGTTGGAGTACTTGCACTTGTCAGTGGCTTCGTTGTTCAGATTCCGTGTCATTATCTTCTCGAAGATGGCACGTATGTGGAGTTGGAAAAAGTTCAAGCAGAATTCGAGAAGCTGATTTATGACAGCCTTGAAGGTGAACCTAGGGCGCCAAAATTAGAGAATGTTTCAGTAATTGCAGCCAGTTTGAGAAAGGCGACTGAAGAATGCAAAGATGGTGTGCACACAATTACTGAAAGTGGCAGAGAACTAAAGAAACAGACTGTTATTTTTAGCAACATCAAAGTGCCAGATGACGGAGAGATCGATGAGTTCTTGGTCGAAGTGTTAGACCGAGTTGACATGGAGTGATCTGTCAGTTAGAACGTGCAGTTAATTTCTAGGGTTGAGTCCTGAGCGGCAGTTAACTTGACTTCCAGTCTTCAGTTCACTTGCTGACTTAACACATGCTTATCTCATTCTTGGAATTATCAACACAGGAGTTAGGGTTAGGGTTTCCAGTTAACTGAAGGTAGTGGCCAGTTAACTTTGCTTTAAATAAGGGCGTGCATGCTTGCACATTGTCCATTTAGGTTAGATGTACCGGTTAACTGATGGTAGCTTTCCAGTTAACTGTATAGTTTACTTTATTAGGGTTAGGGCGCATAACTTGCATGCATTGCAAGAACTGTAGTGAACTCAAGGTGATTTTAGGGTTACCTACACCTGATGTATATAAATAAGAGCTTTTGTTCATTTGTAAATAACTTTTGCTTGAGAGAAATATATGCTGCGCCTACCTTGCCCTCAATATTGCTCTTTATGGTATTTGTTCATGTGTCTTCATTATTGCAATTGATTGTTATGCCACATAGGGTTTCGAAAGATTGTAATGCTGGATTCTTCCATAGTTTAGAGAAATCTGTCTTGTGAATCTTTTATTGTTATGATCAAACGTTATGCCACACAGGGTTTCGTAAGATTGTAATGATAAAACCGTTTTGTGAAGTATTTACTATGCTGATAGAGTGTTATGCCACACAGGGTTTCATAAAGTTTTCATGGTGAATCTTCTCTTAGATTAGGAAATCTGTTTTGTGAAACTTTTATCATTACGATTGAGTGTTATACCACATAGGGTTTCATAGAGATTTTGATGATAAAAGCTGTTTGTGAGTCTTTACTATGCTGATTAAGTGTTATGCCACATAGGGTTTCATAAGATTATCATAGCAAATTCTCAAATCTGTTTTGTGCTTAATAAACTTGTTCAGATTGAGATGATAGTTGCGCCACCTTGCCTTCAAGTAGAGAATCTGAATGCGTTTATCGTCTGATAGTCATAACCTTGCTCCGTTTCCTCTTGCTCTATTTTCCTGAGGAGATTGGATAGATATAAGTTGTAGTTTAGTTGATTTGCGAAACCAGAGAAAACTCAGCTGCAACGTGTAAGTTCTTTCAAGAAAGCCTTGTGCCTCTAGCAGCTGAAACAAAAAGACAGGACATAGTTTTAGCTTATTTTTCCTTTGCAAGTACATTTGTCAAAGCATAACGAGGGAGCTTCCCCTCCATAATTTGAAGAGCACTCATTGCGTAGTGTGCATAGGCTGTTCATAACAACTTCTACTCGAGAGGTGTTAGTTGATTGCATGTAGTCATATTTCCTTATTGGAGTGGGTTATCGAGTATGTAAGATTTAAGGGAACTAAATATTATTTAATATAAGGCGTTGCAGGAATAATCTTTATCAAGTGTCATCTACATAATGTACGGAAGGAAACACCACCCTTAAGGAGAATCGTGGGCCCTTTATCTTTGGTTTCATCCGCTTCTCTCATAAGGAATATTGTCGCAGCCTTTGCCCTATTGCAGATATAGAAAAAAATATTGAGTGGGTGGAAATCCAACATGGAGGTTTCAGTTTGGAAGTATTCAATAGCTATGCAGCCACCACTTAATTTGTTATAATCACAACTTCTAATAATAATACTGCTACCCTATGTAGAGATGATGTCACCTATGGGACGATGGTAGACATGAAGATGAATTTGTGAGGTTGTGGAGTCTTCACCGAATTGGGGGAAAGACAAAATATATAGCTGACAGATTTGTTAGCTTCAAGCTAAGTTGTCATTTACTGCCGCCAGGACTCACCAGGGTTCGTATGTGTATGGAAGGAAGATTTAAATAATAAGAAGTCAGTTGTGTATGGGCATCGATCTAACTCATCGAGTGCAGCCTCAGATTTATAGTTAATATCAAGCAACAAATATAAGCGCACAGCATATTGAGTTTAAGGCCAAGAGGATATATCAGCACCAGCCAAGTATTAAAGGTGCAGCTTAGAAGGAATAAGGACACACACTGGAACTGGACGCTGAACTGGAACTGTATCTTTTCTGTAGCAGTTCTATGTATCCAGACTGCTATTATTGAAGGTCAGGAATTGGAATGAATCTTTTCATAAATTACCATTTAATCTATCAGACTACTGCAAGCAATATGAATATATTGGTTGTTGAATGATGCAAATTCTTGTTATAATGTCTTAGCTTATGACTATTCAATTGAGTTAGGAGAGAATTAATCTGTTATAACAGCCATAAATCATCAATATCAGTTGAGCTACATTCAGGAATTTTACATATTCTCATGCACATGATTTGTTTGACAAAATGCTGGATTAGTATATTGTGACAATTGGTAAATATTGGTATCAACTGGGAAGGGAACTTTACATTTTGATTGCAGGTTTTTGGGGTTTGTATTGGAGATTTTTGCAGTGTTTTTTGATGGTGTTTCAGAGTTTCTTTGTGCTGGCCGTACAGTTTGTGATTCTGGGTGATGCCCTAGCTGGTTGTACCCCTTATATTATGCAATAAAATTAGTGATTGGTCTCAGAAAATTAGTGATCGGCCACCTTAGACTTCAAGAACTGTCTTAAACAGCAGTTCTCTGCCATTTTCAGACCTTTTGTTAATCAAACTGTGACCTGCTCTTTTTAGACCAGCTGGGTGTGTTGGGAGGTGGTTCTGTTAGTGCTGGGTATGCCTGCATAGGTGTAGCAGACCTGAAACTTGCATTTTTTTGTCATATTGTGGCAATATAACAGTGCTAGGTTGAATTTGAGTTGATTTGCAGCCTCTGTGGAAGCTTTGGTGAAGTTGGAGGGGGGCATTGGAGTTGTCAACTTGCTGTTACAGACTTGTTTCATGCTCAAAATTGTATAGCAGACCTGATCACATTAATATCAGCTTGTTCATAAGGTGTTGGAGATGTAATCCAGGGGTGTAACCTCAATTTAGCCCTTTTTGGAGTGTGGGACGAGATTTAGAAGTTGTGTTGGAAGATATATGCTTGATCCACTGCCTGTAGCAACCTTTCTGGAATCATCATTAGACCTGCAGACCTCTTCATTGTTGATGCTTCAAGGTATTTGATGTGAATGATCTATGTGTAAGGCTATTTCATGTATTGATGTCTCACTGTGCATGTTTATCAACCAAAACTTTGTAATTGCAGTCATAGGAACATTCAACATTTATATCAGACCTATTGTAGCAATTCTATCAATGTTTGAATGGTTTATGATGAGCTTGTATATTGTTAAGAAATTTCAAAAAACAGGTGGTTCTTCATACAACTAAATTCTGAAATCCCAAGATCGATACACATCAAAGAATGCCCATGCCTATCAAGAATCATTTTCCCATTAATTATATCTGAAATTGCATCCACATGTATTATGTCCCCATTTTTAGCACTACACCTTTCAGTGATTGATGGCCTATCCCCGGTGAGCTGTCGGCTAGCAGAAGCTCGAATCAGGGTTTCCAAACTTCTTAGAGGATGTTTTCGTCTTTTTGTTGAGTCTACATTTGGAATTGTTGATTTTGGATTGCGGATTCTTTCTGGGTTTTCAGAGAGCTTCGCGTTGGTGGTTTCGGTTCGGCATTCTGAGCAATTACATGGATTTACTATTTTTAGTAAATTCTATTTTTAGCAGTTGACTTGTTGACTCCTAATCAGTAGGCTTCACTATGGCAGTCTGTTCAGACGGTATGGTTGAATTTGGCTTATGATGCATTTCCATGGTGATATAAGATATTTTATATTATAATGTTATAATTTAACATTATAATTCCTTGTTCTAGCATCATGAATTAATATTGTCTTTAAAAGGGGGACATTGAAGGGTATTTTCACATGGAGGAAATATTTTAATATTTCTAAAGGCCAAATTTTAGCTAGAGGTTTTGGATGCCAACTTTGAGGGAGATATTATTTTATTAAAAGATTTATTTTTGCTCTTAAAAAGGGATGCCACTCTTGGAGGGAAAATGAAGTCAAATTCAAATTGGAAAAAGGGCGCACTTTCTAGAAGCATCTAGAGATTCTCTACTAAGTCTATAAAAGAAGGCCTTCTCTCTTCATTTTATCATCTTATGACTTGAGTAATGTTATGCTGCCGAAATGGTATTGGGATTGCTTCGAGGAATGAATGCCTCCTAGCCTTGGCTCGACTTCTTGCTTGAAAGATAGCAACTAGTGGAGAGTTAGTTTGTAGTTGAGTGGATTTTGTAGTGAGATTTTTGCATTGTAGTAGTTATTTTGCATTTGTAGTTCAATTTCTAGCATGTTAATGAAGTTTTGGAGTTGCTGATTTAGTATAGCTGCATGTTGTATTTGCTCATAAGTCAAAAAATAAAAATATATTCATTCTGGGTATTGGCTAGAACCATTTCTATGCCCTAGGCGCCCATTTGTGCAAATTTTGGTGATTTATAATGAAGAATCTGATTTTATCTTGTTGGTAGAACATTTCTAGAGGCTGTACCATTCTGTTCCGCCTGGCAAGTGTTTAGAAAAAAAAATACTTCAATTTGTCAGCTGTTTCTTTGTCTAGTCTTCATTGTCATCATCCTAGCATTCGTTTGCATCAAGTCTCATGTCATTCTGACAAGTATTGAGTGAGTTGTGAGCATTTTAGTGGATTTTAGGGTTGCTGGTTTTGCATTTAAAGGTGCAGATCTGATTTGATCAGAAATTTAAATCTGGTTTTTGAGAGAAGAAATCAGTTGGGTATTTCCATTAAGCAAGGAGAATTCTATATCTAAATGCTCGTTGAATTGTTCTAACTCTATGCTCTTGGCAGGCGAATTCTCTATCATATTGTAAGCTGACAGTAGTACTGGCAGCAGTTCTTAATCTTGCTTAATTATCTGATTTGTAATGCTCATCTTTACATTCTGTAATTGCCTTGTAATATCTTACATCTCCGCCCTATGGTAGCTCCTTTCCCACTCCGGGTTAGAAAGCACATTCTGGGTGTTGAGTACTTTCAGCATTACAGTTATTTCTTTCAAGCATTGTAATTTGTAATACTCGGCCATATGGTCGCCTCAACTCCATACTGGATTGGGTAGCACATACTTGGTGTCGAGTTCCCTTTCAATTCTTGTAGTGTAAAAAACCCTCTGACCATATGCTCGCCATCATCGACGCCATTCTTGGTTAGAGTTATTGCATAAGCATTTTGTTTAAGATCCTCTGACCAATGCTCACACCTTGCCCTCATCGGGATCCTGGTGTACATTCTGGTTAGAGTTGCTTCAGCATCGTTTTGGTTTAGCTGCTAACCTTAATGGGTGCATTGGTTTGTAAACTTGCAATTGAAAAAACGAAAAAATTTGGCTCGGAATATTTCAACATGTCCCTAGATGTACCCAAAGGGGCGGGGGAATGTTTTCTTGTGATCTGCAAATGTCCTCTACATTAATGGCAACAATGATCATCTATTTTTTCATCTCCTAAGGTACACATGAAACCGCACCCTAAATATTGAATAATATTTCTAAGCAAAAAATCCCTTCTATAGTAGTTATGATATCAAACTACTAATGGCTCTCTTAATCATGCCAGGAGGTAGGTGAGGTAACCAATGCAAAGAAGAGAGATTTTTGAAAGTTGGGAGTTGGAGATGTCACAATTCTATTACCATTTGTCGAGGGTTGAAGTTTGGGGGTACCACAAGAACGGTACTTGAGTAAAGGGAAGGTCAAAACTCTGAAAAAAAGCATGCAAGGGAAAGAGCGAGGTTTGAAAAATGGATGACTTGTCAAGGATCAAAGTTTAGGGGTTCCATGAGAAAGGTATTCAAATAAGTTGAAGGCCGAAACTTTGACAAAATGTGTGCATGTGAGAAAGAGTAGGGTTTGGAAAAAAGGGATGACTTGTTAGGGGTCAAAGTTCAAAGGTACCCCAAGAAAGTATCTCGGCTAAGGGGAAGCCCGAAACTCTGACAACTTACACACACTTAGAAGATGGGACATGCTTAAAAACTTCAGGATCCTTAGATTGACACAAGGGGAAAGAAGAGAAAGAACACACATATATAAAATTGGAACAAGGGAGATGCAAGAAACGAGAAATAGGCATTCTGATTCATAAACTTAAATTGTTGAAAAAGAGGACATCACAAAATCCCTCTTCTCCAACTTAAAACAAGTTCCAAAAAGTCATATAATTTCTTCTCAAGAAATTCAAAAAAAGTAAACTGCTATGTTCTAGATGTCAACTAAAACCTTTTCAAATGTTTTGCAAATCAAATATTCAGATCATTGCCAATGCCAAAGTTAAATAGATGAAGATTACATTACCAGCTAAAATTCGACAATTTCTATGGTCATCTTGAAGCCGACCAACCACCTCATCAAGTGCAACAAGACCTGCAGCACATAAAACTCCAACCTGCCTCATGCCCCCTCCTAAAGTCTTCCTAAGCTTCTTTGCCTGCATGGAAATATGTTAAAGTTGTGAAAATTGCAAGCCAAACTGCGAGACCTTCCAATGGCTCTTAACTTGCTATTTATATCTAAACATAATGGCAGTTCTTAAAAAAGAAAAAGCAAACATAAAATTAAGAGGCTTCCAAAGAAATTCTGTAAAAAGTGCAATACAAAATATTTTGTGGCCATAATATACACAAATATGGTAAAAAGAATAATTCTAAACCTTTGTAATAAATTCTTGTGAACCAACAATGACAGTTCCAACTGGAGCTCCCAAACCCTTTGACAAGCAGACCTGCATTTATATATCCAGCAGAAACATGTTGAAGAATTGAGCAATTTTCTCTTCAGATCAAGACTACTGTACTATTTAATTATTGAATAATTAGGAGTTTGGGAGCTCCTGGCAGAAAAAGATGGGTATAAAAAACATAGCATTATACCAATCAAATTTTTATTTTTGCTAGAATCTTTCACAGAATCACAACAAATTGAACAAGAACGACAAACCTATTTATTAAAAGCCAGATAAAGCATAAGACAAAGAATACTATTTTATTGAAGTATTACCGAAACAGAATCAGCAGCTTGAACAAGTCTATCCACAGGAACCCCCAATGCCTGAAAAAAAATGTATTAGGCCCAAGATATGGAAAAAAGCCAAGAATTTCTACATGCTTGAATAGCTATTGCCTAACTGCAGCTGACCCAAAATACCAAGCAAGAAAATGTAAATATTCCACTTATGATTGCATATTTGAATTCCAAGTAAGAAAAAAACAACTGTGGGATATGAATATACAAACATCAATTTTCCAATTTGACTTGTCAAACATCCAATGCCAGTGACCAAAAAAACTACATTTAAGCTTATAAGCTTAGACTTGCTTGTTAGAATATGTTATCAACCATTGTAATAGTTGAAAGTGCTAAATGGTCACATTTATTGGACAAGCACCATTTAAATAAGTGAATAGTCAAAACCATGAGAAATAATTCACATGATACTAAAATTGCTACTGTTCCCCTAAGCCTACCAAAAAAAAGAAAGAATTTACATTATCATCCACAAACATCCAACCTAGGTTAATAGAATTTCAAAATTGCATTCAGTAACTATTGTAATAAGTATCCAACAAAAAGATCCAATGCCTAAAAAATAAGAAACTAGAAGCTATGAGCTAGACTCCATATAATAAAAAATTCTAACTATGGGTTGAACCAAAAATAGATAAACCATAAACAAATCAAAGAAGACAACTCAATGTAATACAAACATTATGAATAACTATGTGAGAAGATCCTCCTTGCCAAAAATAAAGTTGATGGAAACCATGTTTAGCGGTAAACGATGCCTTGATCCATATTAAATGTAGACAACAAAGGATCAACATCGCCATCAACTATGTAAGAATCAATATAAGATCTGATAAAGTCCATACGAGAATGGTCCGAACTAAGTAGACACGATTGCATGACACTAGGTGAATGTAAAAAAATCTCTAGGAAGCTTTTGTAACATCCATCATCAATGATCCCCAACAAGTAGAGAGGAAAGCGGCAATATATGCTTTTGGAACTTCTAATAAATTGTGAAAATTCTAATTTGTCTATTTCAAATATAAATTCATCAAAGAAGACAACTCCATGTACTACAAAAATTACAAATAACCATGTGAGAGGAAGCCCCTTTGCTAAAAATAAGGTTGATGGAGACCATATTTAGGGGTAAATGATGGCCTTAATCCATATTGAATGTAGAATACAAAGGATCGACATCATAATCAACCACCATGTAAAAGTCAATATAAGATCTAATAAAGTCCATACAAGAATGGCCTAGACTAAGTAGGATTGACAACACTAAGTGGATGCACAAAACATCTCTGGGAAACTTACCCTAATATCCATAATCAATTAACCTGAACAAGTAGAGAGGAAATGTAAGATTCCTTCCCAAAAATTTTGCGATTCCACAAAATTTACTTGGTAGCTGTAACATCAAACAAGTTGCATACGGAATGTGAGATCAGAATTTGCGTTTGGTAATGCATGAATACTTCCAATACAATTCTCAAATAATATTTAAATCAGAATACATGCTCTCAATCCACTAAGCTCCATATAGTTTTTAATTGTCATACACATATATATGTATATAAAATATGCAATTCCTGGAAAGTATTTTCATTACAACTTGCATATGCAAAGCTGTTATTCCTTCATATAAATATTTCAAGCCAATGAATATGTTTTTAAACTATAACAGTCATGTACAAAGTATGTAAATTTCTGACCTTTTGATGCAGATATTTCCTTATACAAGATGTGTCCCCTTCTCGGTGAAAAGCATCTCTCGGGAGGAACTGAGGATTGGCCTATCTGCGACCCTCGTAGGCTGATGGATTGGATATAGAGGTCCTTGGCTTAGCTCAGCTTGAGTTAGCGGTGTCGATGGTCTTTAGATTCGGCTCCAATGCAGGAGGCTTTTACAAGTACTATTTTAGCAGTTAAAGGCTGACCCGATTAATAGGACCCTGCTATTTTACTTGATATGGCTATGGCTGGCATCGAGAATCACTTGAGAGTTCATCAGCATCAGTTGAGCAGGGAAACGGATAAATGCTTGGGAGAAAATATTAATATTTAAGTACATTGATTAATATTAATTAATTAATAATTATAATATAAAGTTATAATTTAAAATTATAACCAAAATTGATTTTAATCTTGAGGGAATTAAGCCCATCATCGAAGGGCCCCATTTTGGCATTTAATTCTGATTTAAATGTTGTGGAGAACTATGTTGGAATAAAAAGAATTAAAAATTGATATTCAGTTAAAACCCTATTCTTGTCCTTTTAAATATAAAGGATTTTTGCGGGTTTTAGTGCATTATGTAGTGTGTGGATTTGGCTGATCAAATTGATGAGAGCCTGAGACTTTTAGAGGTTTAGACTTCGACTTTGTAGAGGAGCGAGCCATCTCAATGAGAAAGCAATTCAGAGAGTGTGAAATATCACTTGATCTATTGCCAGCAGAGGTTTTCTCACACAGAGGAAATCATTGATCTTCAGAGCATTTATTATTTACAGAGCTTCAGCATATATTCATCATTCAGAAGGCATCTATTTACCTGGGCGCTTATAGTCTTCATCTTTCAGAGACATCAGAGGGAGGCCGTACAAATCTGATTTGCTGCAAACAGCAGGCCGTACCATACTGTACCTGGGCCGTACTGTTTCATAAAGGCGTGTCTGGTTCTTGAAGAAAACGCCTGTCACCTTGGTCGCCAGTCTTCACCTGTATTGGGCGCTTGGATACTGAGAGCCATTTGAACCTGTTTCAGAGAGGAGAAAGCACTATTCTACACCAGCCGTACCATCTCAATCAGATTACCAGCAAGCTGATTTAACCAGGTTTTTACCAATAAAAATCATTATTTTATTGTTGCATGTTCTCAGATCCTGATTGTATTAATTCAAGTTGAACAATAAAGGAAGCGCCATCATTATAGCTTGCAATTTTTATGTATTATGGCCGTTAGATATTTTATTTGAATTTATTGCATATTTCCAAGCAAAAATCGCAATTTTCAATTCTTGTCAAAAAACCCTCAAAAACATCAAAAATTACCAAAACTTCAAAAACTTCAGAAAAACAAGTCAGAGTCCGAGAAAGGGGAAACTAGGGTTTCTACAGATGCAAAATTAGTCTTGTCATTTACACTGTGGTGACGGGTTATCTAGGCATCCCACACACCTTCTAAAATCAACGCTAGCCATGTTGACACTACATGTTGAGTATAATTTACTAGCATATCCATGTAGCCTCATCCAATCAGTATGCCAACCCTATATAGTCACATCGAACAACCATAAATCTCCAACAATTCTTAAAATTCCATACATCCTACAACGAATCAGCAATTGGCATGTCCTGTTGGCATTAACCGCCAAAATTAAGACACTTGTCATAATCCTATTTAATCCTATGTCTCAGCTTGGCTATATAATCAGGTGATCTCATGTGTAAATCACATTGAATGGCATAATTGATAGAAGTTAGAACAATTGCTATCATTTGCATCCTTTGATAGAATAGAATTATTCTTTCATAGCTGATCTCTCTTGTGCTTTCATGAAGTTCCTAGATCTTGGGTGGCTATAATCTTCAGCCAAATCTTGCATTGTGTAGAGTATTCTATACCAACTTTTACATGTGCTCATTGTAGAATGCTAATGTGGGGTCCTTCTCTCACACGACAACCTTCATTTGACCTAGCATAGAATCAATGCACTCATAAACCTCTCCAAGGCTAGGTGCATTGGCATTGACATATTGTAATATCCTTTGCTAAGTCTGATATGATTTTTGCCTCAAGGAGTATTGTCAAACACTTCTGATGTAAACATTATGCTTGTTGGTCTCTGGTTTCAGTCTGATTGTATGCTTGAGAAATGATGACAAAGTATTCTAAATGCTTGAAGATCAATACTATAATGTCTAATCTATCATCTAAATGCAAATATGACTTCCTTTTGTCTTTTCCAATGCACATATATGATTTCTACATATAAAATATGCACCTACAGCCAACTATCATTTTCACAAACAATTGGCATGCAACTAATATGCTGATAAGAACATCTACAGCCACTTGACATTTGATCAAACATTTAGCATACAACTGAAGTGACAACATACGGCTGCAACTTATAACTCCATTAGTGTATGCAGTCCCAAGTACATAACTATGTAATCATGCCAAGACTCTTGGCTTACAATGAGATACCAACAACAATATCAAGTCTGATATGAAAAGTCTACCTACAACAGCAACACTGAATATTGACAAACACCAATGCAAAGTGCAATGAATGATATAAGAGAGCTGATGTGACCTATTTTACTGCGATAAACCCCCATTGCAAATGGGACCCTCCAATTGAAAGTTTGCTCTTTGGGTTTAGCTTTGAGTGGCAATTTCATAATCTCTATTGCTTTGGGAATTTCATGTCAAAGTCTAGAGTCATCACCCAAGCCAAGTTGAGAATTAGCACTTGAAACTGAACATGAATGTCATAGAAGTGCTTAGAAGACCCGATAGATGAGGATCGCCTGTGCTTTCGCTCAATTCTGACACATCCTATTTTTTAGGGATTCTGCTTTTTTGCTTTTTTGCTTTTTTCGTTTTTGGCATTTCTAGACCAATCTGAAATTTACTATTTTAGAAAGTTGCTTTTTGCTTTTTCTATTTTTAGTAAGTTTCCATTTTTAGAAAGTGCTAGGTCTCACTAGCAGTGGAGTCAAAAGTTTCCACTTTTGGAATCAAAAAGTAGGCAAAAAACAAGCAAAAATATAAAAAAAATCATGAGAAAAGCAAGAGAAAAGCGCATGCAAAAGCTGAAAAATCAATTGAAAAATTGCACCTTCAAGAGAGAAAATCATCGAAAAATCAAGTAAAAAGCAAGGAAAATCATGGTGAAATTCGCCCAAGGCTGGAGAGGTGCGCCTATGAGGAAATCCAGTTCAATCTTTAAAAAATCCATTTGGAAATCCAGTTAAATCTTGAGAAATTCCAGTTGGAAAATTCGAAATTCAAGTTGGAAAATGATAAAATTGGCTAAGGCAAGTAAAAAATTCGAATTGGACTTCAAGAATTCCAAGATAAAGGAAATCCAATTAGAAAGACGAAAATTCCAGTTGAAAGTCGAATTTTGAAGGGGAGAATTGAAAATTTTTCTAAAGGCAAAGAGTTACCTTGGTGAGAGGGAAAAATCCAGTTGAAAAGTGGATTAGTCCACTTAGAAGTCGATTTTTTCTAAAGGCAAAAGAGAAATAAAATAACTTAAGTTTTTATTTAAAAATAAAGACTTAGTTAGCAAGCAAGAAGGGACGCCTTGGAAAAGTCAAAGAAAGAAGATAAGATTGCTTTTTTTTGTTTTAAAGCAAAAGCACCCAATCAAGGAAGAGATCGACCCTGGCAAATAAGGAAACTTTTTATTATAAAAGAAGTGCTTGTGAATTTATTTTTCATTGTTCACAGGCAAACTTCTTTCAGCTAAGGGCGTCCTTTTTCTTCTTATTTTCTTCTTGAGCTGCAAGTTACATTAATTCCAGAGCATAAGGTTGGACATTTTTCTTCTATTTTCAGATTTCTCAATCATCTGCAGAGTCATAACTGGCGAATTTGAAGAAGAAAAAAGATTTTTATCTTGGATTTGCACAAAAACTTCAGTTTTCCACTTAAAAGTCCAATAAATTGTTTTAAAAATTCTTTGAATATTCTTTTAAAAGATTAAGGCTGGTTAAACTTCATTTTATTAAGATTTATTCTCCAACCAGCCTAGGCAAGCGGGTTTTTGGAATTTTTTTAAATTAATTTATTTAAATATTCTGCGGCCAAAATGCGGCCTTCAGCAGGATTGTAAAAATATTCTAACTAGAGGCCGTTACAGCCACAATGTCTGCTTCAAAGCGTGGGAGGTGGGAGTTAGAAGATCTAGGTGAAAGATGTTCTCGAGGAGAATTTTATCTAGAATCTCAATTGTCCTCGAAATGGAAGAAGGTATGGATACTGGCTTTGAGCGGTTTGTTATCTGAATCTAAGCGGCTCGTTCCTGGATAACCCCCTAAACTTAATAGTTTCCTAGGATTACATTGAAGTTCAGTCACGCTATAATGAAGTGATTTTCAAGCCACCTCGAAATCGTTCAAGGTCTCGAATAGTCAATTGAGAACTTCCCCATGTTAGCCCGCCAGCTTAGCCAGCTTGAATCTTCGCGAAGTTTCCTTTGTTTCATGCCAACCAAATTCGCGAAAATCGTGTAGCGAAAAGATGCGGCTCTGCTTACACGGCCAAAATTGGTAAATGCGGAAATACAAGGCTAAAATTTAAGCTGCATCGAAAAGTGAAATTTCAAAATGTAATAGCTCTAAATTTTAGCGCCATTACACTTTTTCCTTACACTTAAACTTTTTCTGGCCCTGGCGCGTTTCTTCATCTTTTTTGCATTTTTCGTCAATCGTGCCACTTTTCGTGCCTAAATTTATTGCTCGACTTGAGTTAGGTTTTCGATTTTCTCTTTTGCTTAAAGGTGTTTTAATTCACCATTTTCATTGTTATGATTTTTGTTCTTCCTCTCTTCATGCTGGGCGAGTTTTCTTCAAACTGCAAATACGTTTTTTGACATCCCTCTCCAGCATTTTTCGCGTTTCATCTTTGTAAGTTGTTACCCTTGCTTTCTCCTTATTCTCCAATTTTAATGGCAACTCCATGCAGACAAATTTTTCCAACTCAGAGCGCCATTTCCATACATCCCTACATCTGTTTTATCCAAAATATGTCTGAAATGCAAGGGCGCTAAAATTTAGCGCCCTGACATGTTGCACATGTCGAAATATTTTCTAACTCTGAAAAGTGCAAGGGCGCTAAAATTTAGCGCCCCTACATCAAAGTCATTTTTCTGAGATGTAAGGGCGCTGAATTTTGGCGCCCTTACACTTTTCCCAATTTTTTCTTAAAACACTTACATTTTTTCCCAGTTTTGCTCCAAACCTTGTTTTTTCCGTTTTGGAACGTTCTCCAGTGTTAGACATTTCAGTGCATCCCATTATGCATCTTGTAAATATTTCTCGACATTTTTGAATGTCATTTTGTAAATTGTAATTACACCAAGTCCAAAGATGTAATATTTTCAAAATAAATTACACTTTGACTTTGGTCAAAGTTAGGTGAGATCTCCTAAAATCGCTCACCTAACTTTCCCTGATTTTCTCAATCTCTTTCCTTCCTTTGCTCATCCCTCTTTCTATATAATGTGAGGATTTTCATTGTAAATGATCTTTTAGTCTATTGCAACGAAGTGCTGCCCTTTTGTAAGCAAACTTGTGAAACTTTGCGTTCATATTTTGTGAATGAGATTCAATCAATAAAGGAAAAGATTGCAAGCCAAACTTTGTGTTGGATTCGATACTTTTGTAAGTTGATTCGATTTGGTAGTGATTAGTTCGAGGAATCTGAAAGACTCTAAGTGGTTGATGTAAACTTTGTGTTACATTTATTATTTAGATTGCATTGTTATTTTGTTTATCATTGGTTGAGTGATCTATAAGACTTTTCGCTTATAATCATTCATGCTCATGCATGTTCTTGTTGGATAATCTATGAGACTTTGTGCTTATAATTATTCATTCTCTTGGATACTTTGTCGAAAGATCTACAAGACTTTGTGCTTGTAATCGTTCGTGCTCGTTGACATTTTGGTTGGATGATCTACAAGACTTTGTGTTTGTAATCGTTCATGCTGTTCGAAGAATTGTTGCGTCTAAGAAGACTTTGTGCTTCTAACGTAGCAAACGGTACGTTTATGCAGATCCGACATTGATAAAGCTACGGAACGACTTTGTGCCTTCGTGAGCTTTCCCATTTTATTTTCTTTTGTTTGTTGTTGATTACTTCTGGTATCTCTACGCTTCGCTTTGACGAGATAGAGATATTGGCGTTACTGCTGGTTGTTAGTTTTTAGTTATCAAGAATTCGGAACTTCCAACACGTGAAACATTGTAAACATCTTCTCTGAAAAAAGAGAGAAGGATGAGTGTAACACACCCCGCCATTGACTTTTCGTGTACATTTATTAGCTAATTACTTTTGTGATTTACTATTGTTTCTCTTAGCGTGGAAAGAGCCTCCCACTTTCGAGAGGAGAGATTCACATCTCACATAGGCGTAAAATTTTGAAGTCCAAGTTATTATGTGTCACGTGAAAGTTGATTACATAATTTTCACCCAACCACAGTTCAATGCGATTCAACACAAGAAAAGGATGTTTGGTACTCAGCAAGAAATGCCCACACCTATTGCAACTAACATCGTTAAGTGCGGACTTCATCAAGCAGCGGGTTTTCCACCTACAGTTCAGAATAGTGAGCTGATGGTTGAATGTGCTAAAAGATATAACCCACAGACAAGGTCCATTAAAGCATCTAATGGGATTGCTTTAGCATACTTCACAGAAGATTCAGTAAGAGAGGTATTTGGTATTCCTCGTTGTCACAAAATGTTGAACAGGACTCAAGAGGAATCACAGGCCATGTTTGATCAAGCTAAAGAATCTTGTATGGACATAGTTAATTCCAACTGGATTAAGGAACCAAAAAGACATCGCTCCAAGCTGCCCAAGAGATTGATTTGCACGGATTTTAAAGAGGAGTACAGTGACATGATTCACATGTTGAACAGGATTATGGGTACTTCTTAAGGAGCTTTCTTCGAAGTATGGATGTTTTCATACGTGGAAGAGGTATTAGGAATGGAAGCAACAAATTGGGCAAAGTTAATAAGTGATAACTTCGATTTCCAGTTAAGAAATTTGGAGAAGACCAAGACCTTCTATATGAGTTCCTATATAGTTTACATCTTGGCACGGTTTACTAAGTATAGGGGACTGATTTGCAAAGGGGAAGTTGGACTTCGAAATAATCAGCTTAAAGCATATGATTGCTACCCTCAGCTCCAGTTGCATTATAAGGACAATTATAAGATAACTAATGACACCTTCCTCATGTATATCACTCGAGTGCTTCAAGGAGCAGTTCAAAAGAGGCTATCTAAAGAAGCTATGGTGTTGCTTGATAAATTCGGATCTTGGTTCATCCAATTTCCAACCTTTACATACATAAGAGTTCATGGATTCCTAGATGCTCCATATAGACTCCCTCGGTATCCAACGGACAAGATTATTATGCTTGAAGTTGCAAGGTAGTTGGCACACGTGGATTCTATTCAGGGGAAAAGGAACAAACAAGGAGTGGATTTTCCTGTTACAATTGGGAAAATGCTAGAAGTTTGCCCCTCATTGCAATCAGCTAAATCAGCAAAGTTAGAGTTACAATTTTATAAGTTTGGCACTTATGAACTGAGGTCTGATTATGATCCATATTTGAGAATTCATGGGAAGAAGTCCCTTCATGTTATGCAGATTGAAGATTATTGGTCTAACTTGGTAGATGAATATGGAGTCAGGAAGAAGATGTGGTCAAGAATTCCAGTAGACTTGGTGAAAAAGTGTGACTTATTTCCCGTTCCCGATCAGGTAAAGGACAATGGAGACTACGTGCATCCTCAATTTGAACAGGAAAAGAACAAGCCTATCTTGTTGCCCAACTGGACACAACTTGAGTTGACTGATTTGGACATATTGATGAAAGACATTGTAGCATACTCTAGGGAATGGGTGGACAATTAGATCAGCAGATTGAGAAAAGAAGGAATTTCCCTTACCTATGTCACGTTGAGCAATGGAGAAAGTCAAGGAGAAGCAATTGGAGAAGGTCCCGATGAACTCCCATGTCCAAGCAAGAGGAAGGCAGTGATTGAAGATCTTCACATAGAGGGCAAAGAAGTAGCTAGTAAAGAATTGGAAAGTAAGAAACAAAAGGTGAGTGAAATCCCATCATCTTCAAGTACTTTATCAATCAGGGTGGTAAAAGAGGTGTCTATTGCTGAAATTGAACCAAACCATGAACAAGAAGTTGAATTTCAAGAGTTTGAACAACTTGATTTTCTTCAAGAACAAGCTTTCACTGAGTGTTTGGAAGGAGGTGATACAGCGATGATTGATGGAATGAAGGAAGAATGTGCTGTTATACAGAATGCACTTGGAAAAATTCAGTTTAAAATCCTCACTTCTCTTGAAGGATTAACAGGGCAGGAGCATCATGATGCAAATGGCTTGGATTTGGAAGGATTGAAGAAAAATGTGATGAATATTTACTTCAAGGAAGTGCAGATTGTTACAGAAAATCAGCTTGATGATATGTCTTCTCTTTTGACCTTTATGGACAGCTTTCGAAAACAGGAAGATAGATGGGAAAGCACTTTCACTCAATGCCTTGAAACCTTGGACATAATGGGAGTGCAACTGGACTCTATGCCAAGCATATCAATGGAGGAGCTCGATTTGGTGTTAACAAAATTTCTTGCATTTGCGGCCAGGGAGCAGGCCAAGGGGAATTGCATTTTGGATTCCCATTTGCTCGAGTAATTTGCAAGGTGTCATTATTTTCCACACTCCAAGTGGCTCGTCCTACTTGTGCCATGTGTCCATGGAGTTGGTTATGCTTTTTAGGGTTAGGGTTTCTTGAAATAATCTTGGCCATTGATCTCAAATCAATTTGGGCCGTTGCTTTGTAATTGGGGTGCCTATATAAACCCCACGCATTTCATTCATTCAGTGAGGGACTTGTGAAATTGTTGCTACTAGTGCTATTCGAATAATAATTTGATTCATAGTTGAGCATTTGTTATTTTGAGAGCTTGCATGGTTTCATAATTTCTTCAATAAAATAAATTAGTATTTTTTTAGATGAATGAAAGATTGATAGTGTTGAAAATAGTGAAATTAGTTCATACCTTTTTCAATTGAATGATTTTCAATTTGATGTGCAAGGTTAGTCTGAACTTTGAAACTGTTTAACTTGAATTCTATTACCTATATGCATTGTTCGAATTGATGGTGGTATTGTGTAATAGGACATCGTTCGTAAATCCCATTGAAGATTGCACCATCTTTGTCTAGTTGTAGTCATTGTGCTTGGCAAAGCAAAGATTGGTTTAAATTTCACTATCCAACATTTGTCTCTTAAGTTCATAGGAGTAGTTTAGCATAAGTCTAGCTTCTAAACCCTCATCCCTTTTCCCTTTTTTTTTTAAATCGAAAATCCCAAAAAAATAAAAGAACATTCAATGTCAAATCAATCTAAATCCCTACTTTTGAGTAATTCATTATCACAAAAACTTATAAAAAATTTCACAATTTGCAAAGAAGATTTTTTTGGCTCTTGAGAATATTTAAATAAATTAATTAAAAAATTCTAGACTTCGACTGCCTAGGCTGGTTGGAAAATAAATCTTCAATAAAATAAAATTTTCCAGCCTTTATCTTTTTTAAAAGAACATTCAAAGAATTTTTTAAACAATTTACTGGACTTTTAAAGTGGAAAACTGAAGTTTTTGTGCAAATCCAAGATAAAAATCTTAGCATACCTGGGTAGTTTTTCAAGAGAGGATAGAGCATCTTTGGACTTTTTATTCTAGAGCCGTGTGTCATAAAACCATCAACAGTACCGGTTATGAGATCGCCCTTGAATGTAGATGAAGAAGCAACCAATCATTCCAACAAACAACCTCCTCCAAGAACACATCGATATCAACAAGCTGCCGCCCTTATTTTCTGATGTGAATGAAGATATAAAATAATATCGACCTCAAACCAATCTCCAACCACCTCAAATAGAGTCATCTTGGCTTCAACGGTGGAGTGCCTCCATCTTCAAGCAAAATTGAACCATGGTGAGGCTGCCATATACAATATTGTGGCTCCCATATGCTGATAATGCTGACTGTAAAGACTGATTTAAATATCGGAAATATACTAAATGTAATTGTCCCTCTATATAGTGACAATCGATGGAATCTCAAGCACAAAATGTCTCCAAAATATATATCTCCAATCGTTCTAGGAAAAATTGGTCCTTGGCCACAAACTTTGGAACTGATGAAAGGACTGAATTATCCTCTCCAATTTGCAACCCTTCGGAGGAATCTTTCACCACCTCAGTTATGCTAATCAATGGAAGTGATCATTCCCAAAGACTAATGGAAAAACTCTACAGAAACCCTTGGCTCCACAAAAGATAATATCAAAGCAATATTCAACAACTGGATGATTACAAGCTTAGCCAACCCCTCTATTTATTCTTTTTCTCTAATTCTTCAAGAAGTGTTGATGTGTTTTTCGTGACCGCACCAACACAGAATAAAGTTACCAACAACGACTCTATCCTCTCTTGAACAAAATCTCCTACATGCTAAGATTGCTAGAAAGATCATGGATTCAACTCCAAGGTTCCTTCATGCAGTGGATAGTCTCAGTTGGCTTGATGTGATTTGTTGGTATTTCAAGGGGACTTACGAAATTGTTCAACAACAGAGAAAGGATTTTGAATGCATGAAAGGTTTGTCTATAAAGCTCGTGTTTCCCAAACTAACCAGAAAGTACTGAATTGAAATGGTTGCAGGGATAGAAGATGCTATGGACTAATCTACGCATGGGACGTGGAGATCAATTTTCACAAGCCTCAACCAGATTCCGCTTTGCCTCACTTCGGACAGCTTCCACAAAACCGGTGCAATCTTCAAAGGGAGTAACTAAAGATATTCATATTACAATTCAACAATGAAGACACCATCACGACGACGCATACCAACATGAAGATCGTAATCAAAGTTAAGTTTACAAGTTTCCAGTTGATCACGCAAGGTGAACTCACCATCAACAAGCCCACTAGTGGTATGGATAGACGAAGTTTGCTCAAATTGAAGACCACATTCCACAGTTACTATCTACTACTTGCATGAAACAAAATATATTTACTTTACTTTAAAATCCTACTTGAAGTAGAAGGACGAAGAAACCTCGCTAGCTACTCACAACAAAAGACGAGATCATCATCAACGAAAACTCTTTTTATTGAGAGAGTGTTCACAACAATTTCTTGCAAAGTTTTCAAAGGAAAAACTTTCCTTCTTCAAACTATACTATCAATCTATCAGCTAAGCTAACTCTAGGCTATCTCTCTAATGCTCTCTACGTCTAATCTAATCTCTACTGTCTAATGAGTTACAAATGAGGGGGGATGCCTCTTTTATAGATGGCCAAATCCAGTGGACGACTCAGATTCAATTACAATGAAGGGCTCAAATTGAGCCACATAAGCCCTCGCCCTAAAAACAACCACCAAGAAGAGTGGAGTGATAAATGAGAAATTAAAGTCCACCATCTTCTAGAAGGCTCTTGTCTGGAAACACGTTCACATTGTTCCTTCTTTGACTGCAAATAGCCTGAGTTTGGTCAACACTGCTTCGACTCTTTGAATGGGTATGGCAGGCACGTTCCCAATCTAACTTCAAGCCTGCAACCTCTTTCTCCTGCTCGACGATGATTTTCCCCCTTGATGTCATTCTTCAACTTTGAAGTACTTGATGGTGGCCATTAACGCTTGGGTTCTCATCTTTCCCTCCATCCTGAGCTTGGAAGGATTCTTTCGTCTTGAACTCGAACATTTCTTCTCTGCCACTTCAGTTGGGCATATACTAGGTCTCAACACTTAGCCATTTCTTGCAACTTTTCTTCTTTCAAGGTTGAAATGTAGTCTTGGAGTACTTGCTCCATCTTCCTAAGTCATCAACTTGGCCTTGGTGTTCACCCTGCAAAACAAGCAAGAGAAGAGCATCAAAACACTTCATAATATAAATTCACCTCACTTACTTGAATTTCATGCTTTGACCTCCAAGGTCAATTGATCTCTAGAACATTTCTTTCTTAGCAAACCTTGCTTTCTTCATAGCTTTTCAACATCTGCATGCCATCTTGACGCCTTCATCTTGATATTTGAGTTTCACTTTAGCTTCACATTCTTCATGCCTTAGACAAGTTTCCCCTTTCTGAGGGCGCATTTTAGAAGACTCCTGCTTCATCATCTGCCTTAGAAAATTTTCATATCTTCACTTTGGCTTGGAAGAATATTTCCCCCTCCAACAATTTCATCAAAAAACACCCAAATATCCAACTCCAACTTTTAGCCAAGGCACCTTATTTCTCTTCTTGCCTCAGAAAATTTTTATTTTGTTCTGCCTTAGGAAATTTTATCAACCAAGCGCACATCAAAAATCTTCATCTTAAAATCTTCGCCAAGGCGTGGGAAATTTTAAAATCAACTCCTTGTTGAATATATCCAATATCCAAAAGAAAATTCCCTTCAGAAAGCATCGAATTCATGTGTCTACAAACGAAGGGGTACTTTTTATTTTTTTGGATTTTAACCTTAGAAAAATATTTTTCAATCAAATTTATTCTTCATTCCTCATCTCTGGGCGTATTTTCTTGCTTGGCCTTGAAAATCTTCTTCAATCTCATGAAGCTGGAGTATTCTGCCTCTTGAACTACCAATTCATCGACGCCTTAGTGAATTTCACCACCTTACAAGCTTGGGTGTATTTTTTTTCTAGAGCAGAAATAAATTTCAACACTTAGAAATTTTTTAAATCTTATCACAAGCATCGGCGCATATGAGGGT
>VDFB02213869.1:8820-21826 GCA_007258455.2 Sequoia sempervirens
GGAGGGAGAGACTTGAGAGAGGGACCTGAGAGAGGGAGAGGGGGTAGGAGGGAGAGACTCGAGAGAGAGAGAGGGTAGAGGGTTTAAGGTTTTGGGGTTTAAGGGTTAAGGGTTAATGGTTTAGGGTTTAGGGTTATGGGTAGTGATGGAACTTCAAAGTTTTGTTCTCTGTGTTCTATTTTATAGAAACAACACATATGGACTAATAGTTGAACACAAAAAAATTATTTGTTGTTATAAAAACAACACATAATGATTTAAAATACAACTTATATTGAACACATATGGACTAATAGTTGAACACAAAAAAATTATTTGTTGTTATAAAAACAACACATAATGATTTAAAATACAACTTATATTGAACAAAAATGGACTAATAGTTGAACACTAAAACTTTTTGAAAATCCTTCACATTTAATGGGAAAATACATGTTATTTATTGTGCTCACCTTTTATATTTGTAATAGGAAAAACTATTAATATAAAATTATCCAATGCTTGTACTGATGGAACTTCAAATTTTGTTCCTAATCTTTTCACTCATGCCCTACCTTATGTCACTGGTCTTTCATGGTGTTGGAAAATTTCTTAGGGTTGGGGTTTTAGCTTTGTCTTCATCTTAAACCCTTGTGTTTACCTAATGCCTTGGTCGGGATCTATTTCGCCATTACCTTTTTTGAAGGGTTTTAAAAACATCTTATGCCCCATCATTCCATCTAGGCCTGGTCCCTTTAGTCTTAATATTTTATTTCCTCCACGGGTTTTATTCTCCTAAGTCCCTGCTAATTCTGTACGAATGGTTTAAAAACTTATGTCGTTGTTTTCCATCCGCCTAGTAATGTCCCCTTGCCTTTAATAGGGCCATCCCACAACAATGGGTTGGCACCTCCTTGGGCCAAACTTCTGACATTGAAATCAACATTTCTTAGAGAAAAAACTTACTTTCTCAATAATTTATAAAGTAGGTAAACTATTAGAATTTGAAAATGATGTAAACTAGTGATTTGTGAGATTTTTTCTATAGATTTTAAATGTATTTTTTTTGAAAAAAATTGAAATTAAATTGTAATTTTTTTGTGTCTCCCTTGATAACTAGTTTTTAATAGTAAACAACATTTTTAAAAAGTGGTGTGTACTTCGGCAAGCATAACTTTTTTTCTACAAAGGATAAAACTATAATTATTTTGAATTTAGGTTGGTAACACAAGTATCTAGGGCTTTCATTTTGTTTCATAGCATTTTGGTCAATAATTTTCTTTTAACTAAGTTTTGAAGTCAAAACATTTATAATTTAGACATAGGTGCACTTCGGCACGCATAACTTTTTTGGTATGTATTGAAATTCAATTTTTCTTTTTTTGTTAGAATGAGGACATCAATACCTAGTGGATATATATTTTCCAAAAAAAAATTCCTCAAATTTACTATTTTTCCACAATGATTTTTCATCGAACTTGACATTCGGTGAAAAACCTATGTACAGTAAAACTAAAAAAATTAAAAAATTAAAAAAAAAATATATATATATTAAATTTATAGTTGTTGGAAAGCACGTTTCGATCACTACAATCATCCAATTTGGTTTATTAAGTTGACTCCATTTGCACCTCCTTCCCAAGCTTGGATACTCAAAAAATGCATAAATTTTGAAATGGTGGAGGGGAAGGTAAAAAGGGGGTTCATTCGAACCCCTTATATGGTGCAAAAGGGGGTTCATTAGAAGGGAGGGGGGTTCATTAGAAGGGGGGAGGGTTCATTAGAAGGGGGGGTTCATTAGAAGGGGGGTGGTTCATTTGAACCCCCTTCATTAGAAGGGGTAAACCATTTCAATTTTTTTGATGAGCATTTCTAATTATTCTTTGTTCAAAATATTGTAACCCACTATTGTGGGTTTACCCTTTAATGAATGTTTTATTTTTCAGAAGGATGAAATTCGCACTGCCATCGATCAAAATGCCTTCAAGATCAACAGTTTCCCGCCATCCTGTGATCGAGAATTGTAGGATGGCGATATTGTGGGTAGGAGACACGTGTCCCATCTGGCGATCAAATTTGTGTGACTGTTCATCAACTGTCCTTTGATCTAAGCCATTCCCTGCCATCCCGCGATGGCACTGCTTTGGTTGATTGTGAAATCACGGGCAGGTGCCACATGGACTGTACAAGGTGGGGCCCGAGGAAATTTTTGTGTGATATATTTTAAATGTTTCATTGCTTCCAAAGCAAAACATTTAAAATGAAATATTTGACAAGGCCAGGGGAAAATTCATTAAAAATGAGAAAAAGTGGAGAAATTAGGGCAACTAGTGATTTTAATGGTATATTAAAAAAAAAATCATATTTTGATAGTTGAATACATTCAAAATATTTCTAGTATATTTCTAATTTAAAAAATATATTGTTTAATTTTTTAAATATATATTTTTTATTTTAAAAAAAATATATTATACATACAAAATTACATAGTCAATAATAGATAATAGATTTTGGTGAATATATCTAGGTATGTTAATATATGCTAGAAAAACTAATTTTAATTAAAAAAATTACTAACATCATTAAAAGGTAAGTTTATAATTATAAAAATTTTACATTAGAATTATTTAACATTTGAAATTTAAAATTTAAATATTATATTATAATAGTTTTTGATAAAAGGGGGATAAACGGGTTTTACAGGGACCCGAAACTGCGAAGTAATAGCGAAGTAACATTACAAGAAGAGACCAAAACAGAGGTCCGAAAAATAGATAAACAACTAGAAAGATAAAAACCATCATAGGCAGGCAGCAACAAAAAGCCTTAAAGAAACCAGAAAAAGGCCAGCAAACAAAAAAAGCTAGGCCCGACCACAACTAATTCATAGAATTCAGGAGCTCGTCCGCAACCTCTTCCAAGTCCGCCATTTCCTAGACCCCCTCCATAAAAATTTGAGTCATGTTTGGGGTGGTCAGGGCTTTCCTTTTCATGCTTGATCTAGTATGTTTAAAGATTCCAGATTCCTCGTCCTGGTCTTTCTCCTGATCAAGATCAACAATCAGAGCTCTACTCTGGGTTTTCTCCAGTCTTTCGGACATTGCCCTGATGATAACAGAGTTATGTCTGGAAATTCTACAGTTTTGCTCGGCAATTTTTTTCATAGTACCTTTGATTTTTTCAATATCATTTTCAAATGTGTTGTCCTTCACATTGTAATTCTTCTCCGCTTCGAGCTGAATAAACCCTGCAACTTTGGCTTCAATTTCCCCTAGCTTGCTATGAAGAGACAATTTTTTTGTTTTAAGCTCACTTATTTCATGAAAAACCCATTTGGTAGAATTCAACTGGTCCCGAGAGCAGCTCTTGGCATTACCCACGAAGTCAAAAGGGGGCTCACATTTAGAATTGACCCCAAAAATCACCGACTCCGCACCTCTCGGGGGGGTAAAGTTCTCCTGTTGAAAAATATGGGGAACGTGGGGGTCCTCAAGATTAACCCCAGCCGTATATTTAAAGATTATTATATAATATTATTATAAGATTATTATATATGTATATTTAAAGATCCATAGAATTATCTTTTTAACTATGAAATTAATATGATTAATTTCATTTATAATTTTATCTTATCTTATCTTTTTAACAATTTTTTGGTATCCTACATAATTTGCTTTCTATAAGTATCATGTTGTATACTCTTTATATGGAAGGTAGTGTTTTTTCATGGAGCTTAATAAGTTTTAATAATTTTTAGTCATTTAAAAGATTTTTATTTTTTTATAAAGTAGGTATATTTAGACTTTTGATGGCTTATGTACAATTATGCACATTCTTTTAAATTTATTATATTTTTTGCAATATCATGTTATTCTTGATTAATCACATTATTTGTTTGTCATTTTTATTTGTTTTGTTGAAAAATATTTTATCTTTACTTTACATCTATGATAATTTCAAAATTATCAAATTTAAAAATTATAAATAAAAACTTATTTTTATTAATCTCTTGAAGCATAGGTCCTAATCTTTTGTAGATTAATAACTATCTAAATAGCTATTTCTTTCCTTGATTTCTATAAATGTGTCTCATGTCTCTATTGAAATTTATGAGATGTGTATGTAATTCTTAGCACAACACTCTTAGAGATTAGGATTTATTTTCGCATTTATCTATTTTCTTATTGGTCCTATTAGTGGCTAATTAAATCTTCATTGAAAACCTACAAAGAGCTTGGGTCCTTCAATCTCAAATCTTGTCTAATTTCTTGATGAGAATCATTCACATTGATTCCCAATATTGTGCTCCTTGCATGATACATTTATAAAATGCACTTGGTAATTTAGTATGTGGTTGAAATATTAGAGTAACAACAAATGATTCTTTTCATTTTTGACACATGATTGGCCACTTTTACTATGTTAAATTTTTATTTTCACTTTTATTTTCATGGTTTTCATGTTTTCAAATTTTCATACCCATTTACTGTTAGCAGAAATGACCCAAGAATTTAATAGAATAGACTACTCATATAATACCTTGCATTATGGAGCTCAATTCTCTAATATGTTACTACTTATCAAATCCTTTGTAAATAATTGTAAACTTATGACTCCATTTAAGCATTTAATTGATTTTCTTGAATCAAAGCAAAAACATAGACACATAATTGAACAAATTCTCAAAAGAAGAGTGAAAACTTTATTAACATTTCATTCAAAATTCATTCAAATCCACATAAGGAGAGAAAATATATTAGAATTATACGTTTATTCATGCTTATAAGTCATATCTGCATATAATTTAAGATAATTTGCATATATTCATCCAAAACTCAAAACAGGCTATCTATTCTATTCCATCCGCTTGGGGTTTTAATAGCCAATGGCACCACAGATATCACTTCCTCATCAGAGGATAGATATCTTTCTACCCATATATTCAACTCAAAACCTAGTTAGAGCTTTCATCAGTTCTCTCCCTACAAATGAGCCTTGAATTCCCTTTTATATGACAAGGGAGCAACAAGATTCGAGCTCAAATGTAATTTCACCACAAATTTTCATTTAAACAAAATCTCCATTGCATTTGAATTTCATTTCAAAACTTCTCACACGTTGAATCTGCAAAACATAGTGGCGCACGAACTAGGGAATGCTAAAATAATAGGGAACACAAATTGTCATCAAAATCCCCTTGTCACTAGGCCACGCAAAAAAACTAGGCAACCAAATTGCCATGAAGGCACACCACAACAACTTCTTATACATGCCCGCTTCTAGTTGTTTCCTAATACGATAGACCCTCAGCCTCCTCTTCTTTCTTGTCCTTGCCCAATACGGTTCTAGTCCGTCTGCTTGGGGTTTTAACAGTTGATGTTCCCACAGATATCATTTCCTCATCAGAGGGCAGACTGTGATTGAAGCGACTTAAATACCGATAGTAGTCTGAGTCGGTCTCGGTTACATCATCAGAAGTGTTGCTCGTAAGGTCAATGGGTGAGTGTTGGCATCTAGAGGAGCCATGCCCATACCTTATTTTCCTACCAACACTAGTAATAGAGCACACCAACTGCTTGCCTTTGTCATCTACCAGTTGAGCAGGAACATCCTGGAATTGCAACCTTCTACTACAACCAAAGCAGTAGAAGGTTGCAATTCCAAGACGTTTCTGCTCAACCAAAGCACCATCCTGAATAGCAGGACTGAGCTTTTGTGAGCTCAAATGAACAGACCTCCTTACTGACTTACTCATTTTCTCTTCTCAGACAAGCACTCAAACTTGATTAGACTCAGCCCACAAAGCACTCTAACTACTACAAGAATGACACTATTAGCAGTTAATTTCTCTTGTATTTATTGTGTGAGGTAATGGCAACCTTCATCAATGCTTAGTAAATATGCATGTGCAAACATGGCAATTTGGCGGCGTATGTATTGTCACCGTTTAATTGGAGTTGGATGAGAATCCAAAGATCACCCTTCATGATTTCTAACAACAACATCTTCACACAGATTGAGATCAATGTGACTACACAAGCAATGAATAATTCATTAATGCTTGACCAACCTTCATCTTCCTCTTGCGAGCTAGTAGGGAACAACAGAGATTTACATTAGCTTTTGATCTTGGTTATCGATCTAAAACCATGGGTTATGAGCTCAATAGTGGAGATTGGGTCCCACATTCCATACAAAACATACATCTACCTTTTGCTGACCTCGTGCCAAATAACAGGGCCTGACACCTTAGGTCTGCGAGTTGGCGGGGTATGATCGAGATCTTCTCCCATATCTTCGAATCTAGAAAACCTACACATTGCACGGTTAGTATTTAATGAAAGGCTTTGGCTAAGCCATTGGCAACATGACCACTGGAGTTAATGGCTTAGGCTTACGTCACTGGATTAAAATTAAAACCCAACTTTGATTTTAATACTTTATTTCCTCCGTAGGGTTTTATTTCCTAAGTCTCGGTTGGCCCCGTTAAATTTGTATCCCAACCCTAACAAGAACAAATGATTAAGCTAAGGATTGTATTTGTTGTTATAGCTTTAGTTCTAGAGAATTCTTAATTACCAATTCTTATTTGTGCATTTGTATATGAATCCAATTGAATGCCTTTTCATATCATTATAGAAAATTTTATTATTGTAACCCTAACTCTAACACTAATTAAACCTTGACCCTAACCTAATTGAACTCATATTATAACCCTAACTCTAAAACTAATTGAACTATAATCGTAACCCTAGGTATTGTTGAAACCTAACCCTAATTGTATCAAAACCCCAGATAACTATAATTGAACCCTAACCCTAAAATATACAATAACCCTTACCTTAATTGAACCCTAACTCCAATCCTAGCCCTAATTTAAGACTAACCTTAACCCTAACCTTAATTAAACACTTATTGAATTATAACCCTAATTGATCCCTAACCCAAATTGAATACTAATTGAACCTTAACCCTAAGTCAATAGCAACCTTAATTAAACTCCAACCATAATCCTATTTGAATTTTGACCCTAATCATAACCATAATTCAACCCTAGCCTTAATTGAACCCTAACCCTAAACATGAGTTCAATTAAGTTTAAGGTTCAAATAGGGTTAGACTTTAATTAAAATTAGGTATAGGATTCAATTAGGATTAGGGTTGGGGTTGGGGGTAAAGATTAAGGTTCTATGATAGAGCTTGGGGTTAGTGTTAGGGTTCAATTCAAAGGGGTTGGTATTAGGGTTAGGGTTATGGTTCAATTAGGGTTAGTGTATAAAAAGGTTTAAGTTATGAATGTTATAATATAAAAAATAAATGTGTTTTCAATGTTTATTTGTTAGTTTAAAAGATGTGCCAATAATGTTGCAATCACTAATGATTAATTTTTTCTTGATGGTTAAAATAGATTGGTAAGTAAATTTATCTATAATAAGTAAATTTATCATTGATTTTTTCTTGATAAGAAAATCAATATTTCATAAATTTATCTATAATTCTTATTAAATTTTTCTTAATTATATTCAATTATATTTTATTAAATTGTTAAAAAATTTAAGTTGCTTATAAATATTTTTATGTGTTTTTTATAATTAACTTGATATTGTGTATAAAAGGTTTAAGTTATGAATGTTATAATATAAAAAGATAAATTTGTTTTCAATGTTTATTTGTTAGTTTTATGTGAGAATAATGTTGCATAGTAATGATTAAATTTTTCATGATTGGTTAAGTGATATTGCAAAATTATTCTATGTTAATTTAATGTTATGAATGCTATATAATATAAAGAAAAATATTTCTAATATATTTTTAATGCATCTTTATATTTTATAAACAAACATCTAAAATAAAAATGTGATTGTTAAAAAAATACAACTTAATGAGTGAACATACATTTAAAGTTAAAAGTGAAATTATAAAACAAATTGTAAATTTATTTTATTTTTCTTCTATAAATATAATTTTTTTATTTGTCGTCCGCCTAGTAATTCCCACTTCTCCTTTTAATGAATGTGTTATTTTGCAAGGGTTATTTAGTGCTGTCGTTGATCTATTCCCTGCAGATATCAATGGTGCCCTCCATCCCATGATCGAGAATGGAAGGATCATGAAATCACGGGCGGGCGCCACGTGTCCTATCTGGGGGATCAAATTTGAGCTATCACTGACCAACTACAATTTGATCTGAGTCATTCCCCGCCATCCCATGATGGTGCTCGGGTTGTTTGCCAAATCACGGGTGGGTGCCATGTGTCTCATCTGATGAAGCCTAAAGAGTAAAGGAAACACTAGCCGGCTTTAAATGTATTAAGGGGCGGATTGGGTAAACCCACAATAGTGGGTTACAATTTTTCGAATGAAGAAAAATTAGAAATTCTCATAAAAAAATTTAAAATGGTTTACCCCTTCTAATGAAGGGGGTTTGAATGAACCACCCCCCTTCTAATGAACCCCCTTTAATGAACCCTCCCTTCTAATGAACCACCCTCCCTTCTTAATGAACCCTTCTTAATTGATATATATGGGGCTTGAATGAACCTCTTCTAATGAACCCCTTTTTTCACCTTCCTCCACCATTTCAAAAATTTATGCATTTTTTGATCATCGGGCTTCTACAGGCAAATGGAGTCAAATTGATTAACCAAGTTGATGATTGTAGTGATTGAAATGTGCTTTCCAACAACTATAAATTTAATATATTTTGTTTTTATTTTATATTTTATTTTTAGTTTTATCGCATATAGGTTTTTCTCACTAACCTCGTCTGATGAAAATCATTGTGGAAAAATAGCAAATTTGAGGAAAAATTTGAAAATATATATCCTCTAGTTATTGATGTCCTCGCTCTAACAAAAATAAATAAATTAAATACATACCAAAAGTGCAATGGGCGCACCTATGTCTAAAATTGTAAATGTTTCTGACTTCAAAACTTAATCAAAAAAAATATTCAACAAAACATTATGAAACAAAAATGAAACCAATAGATACCAAAGTTGTTAGCAACCTAAATTAAAAAGAACAAACATCCCGTAGAAAGTGTTATACCTGGCTAATACATCACTTTTTAAAAAATAATATACTATTAAAAACTAGTTATCAAAGGAGATCTAAAAATTAATTCCAATTTTAAAACATATTGAAATCTACAGACAAAATCTCACAAATCACTAGTTTACATCATTTTCAAATTCCTAATAGTTTACCTACTATAAGTGTCAGAAAGTGAAGTTTTCTCTGAAAATGTTGATTTCAATGTCAAGTTTGGCCAAAAAGTGTAACCCATTATTGTGGGATGACCCGATTACTAAAGTGTTCTCAAGATGCACATGTTCTAAATCGACGGATATGTTATAATCTCATTGGAAAAGCTGCTCAAAGGTTAATGACATGGCTGGCGACTGTGTTAAAGGAATGAGATCAATGGCGCCTGCTATCCTGCAATCAGGGATTACAAGGATCACGATATCATGGGCGGGTGCCACGTGCCCTTCCTAAAGGATGAAATCTGCATGACCATTGATGAGCTATCTCTTCAAGATTGATGGTGCCCACCATCTTGCGATTACGAATTTTGGGATCGCGATGTCGCGGGTGCCTGCCACGTGTCTCATCTAATAAAGCCTAAGGAGTGAAGAAAGTGTTCGCTGGTTTTAAATGTATTACGAGGCGGAGTACTAATGCACTTGTAAGATGCACGTGTTTTATTTCAACGTAGATGTTATGATTTTAAGGGAAAAGTTGCTCGACAGTTAAAGGAAAGGACGATGACCATTTTTGAAGGAGAAGGATTTATGGTAAAAAGATCAATAGTGCCCGCCATTCCGCGATGGTAAATCAAAGGATTGCGATATTGCGGGCAACCGCCATGTAGAATTCCTTTGTGGCGTATGACATAGTGGGCCCCTTTATTTCTATGTTGGTGATTATGTCAGCCTATTTTGGAGATGGTCATTGATGATTTGATCAAACTGAAGGATCAACGACTCAAATTGAAATATGTATCAAATTATGTTTTGAGCCGTTCGTGCACCCTCCGAGTGAGCTTTAATGGCAAATGAGACATCTGCTAGCAGAATTTGATTGACATAAAATCAATTTACTCATCTCATTTGTATCAAAAAGCATCCAAGTATTTTGTGAAAATAGTTTCAGAGCCAAAGGTGAAATTGTGAGCAACTGCAGCCAAAATTGGAGTTTGTGCAAAAAAAGCCGTGAGTTAATTTTCTCTATTTTCTAGTCATTCTGCACCTAAATTTGGGAAGGGGGGGGGTCTACTATTCTTGTCACTGAGTTCATTAAAATATTTTATTAAGGCTATTGTTTAATCATAAATTGTGAGGAATTACAATATTTTTACTCTGTAATTTCCTATCTCTACTTAGTCATAGCCACTTGAAGTGTAACATTGTAGTGAGGCCCTAGTTTGTCTAAAATGGTGCCAACTAAGCAGCACTCTGGCCACATTGAGTATTTGAAAATAAACTTATACGATGATTTCCTAGATCAATTTCTATTATCAACAAATGACAGAAAGAAATGTTTGGTGTTGATGTGAGGGAAAATCCTAGGGGAGGGGTTGGTGTGTAATAATTCCAACATTGTTGATGCTAGGGTTCCACTCACAGGCTTAGAAATGTTCAGATTATGGTATGGACAAAGGAATTTGCCTCATCCTTTTTCAAATGGATGGATGTATGACATGGGAAAGCTGGTTGTTCCAAATGTGTTCCCTGATGTGGACTTACTTAGAGTCGTGGCCCAAAGATATGACCCTATCACATAGGTAATCAAAGATAATGGTGGAGGGGTTCTATTATAAATTAACAAAGATGTTATCCAACATAATTTTGATTTGAGTGAGCCAAGTGATGACTTGGTTCCTATTAATCTTGAAGAAATGAAGCAGGAGTATACAAAATTAAAATCTCTTTTTAGGGTTAAGCTGCTTCCACCTCATCTGGTTAAGGCAGGGGGTTCACAATTTCACATCAACCCTAGTGACCAGGAACCCTTCAGATTGAATTGTTTTGGAAAGCCTTTCCTGGCTACTTTCTATTCACTATGTCAGATTTTGGGTTTCAGCCCTGGTGCAGTAATGTCGATTGCATACATGTTCATGGGGGTGCAAATACAACACCCTAACTTCTTTGTAACATATGACTTCACTTCTTTTTTGGTGGAGAGGATACATGAAGGACTGTCGAAGCTACAGAATGGTGATACTGGTACTCAATTCTTTTGGTATTCCATGTTGATGCATATGTTCTTATTTAGGAATGCTGATTCCTTTGCTGATAATATGAACTTAAGACACCGTTAATGAGAACTATCGCCGCGATAGATATGGGCTGTGATTGTCCTGTAATAAGGAAAGCACTAGTTATGTGCAATTTTATAATTGTTTTGCTGCAAGATTGAGGGATAGATTGATGGTAAATGTACCTAGGATCCCTCAGGAACTGCATGATTTTCTTAGGCCGAAGGAGAGGAAACCAGAATTGAGGGTTTTACATAACTGGGGTGACATTATCCTATATCCAGTCAGCACTGTCCTGAGAATATATGGTTTTCAAGGAACCCCTCACATACTACCATACAAATGTGCCACCAAGACTAGGTTTGCGGTTATGTGGTAGGATGGGGTGGGTCTAAAGGAAGGAACTCAACATGGGTCGGAACATTATTTCCGACATACAAGAGTGTCCTAATTTTTTACATTTTCAAAGGAAATGACACATTTGGAAAAATTCTTTGTTGATTACTATTTGAGATTTGGTCCAAGGCAACAACATGATCCTGAAGGTTTCTTTGCTCTTTTCAGACAAAGAATAAAAGGTGGAAAATTTGTACATGAGTTCAATTTTCCTGAGGACCTAATCAAGAATGAATTTGATTTGAAATAGACAGAATTCGAACAAGGAAAAGTGGATAGCTTATAGTAAGCTACCGATATTGTGCATGAAATGGATCTGAAGTATGATCCATTGATAAATCACCCATACCACAAGAGAATTGATTTTTTACGAAGAATTTCAAAGGAGATAATGGAAATCTTGGGACAAACCAAAGTGATAAATTGCATACAAGTCCGGATACGCAAGCATGATATGCCAATTGAACAAGGCCAAGATGTTAGCCTCGGCCGAAGGCGCTCCATCTATAGGAGGAAAAGGGGATACTAACAAAGGATGAGGAAGAAGTAGATAGAAAGGAAAGAAAATAATGAAGGTGCTCTTCAACACCAGGCCCAAAATTCAAAGTACCTGGCCGCCAAAATCATTTACCTAAAATCTTCACCAAAGCAAGCAGCCCCATCACCTTGCCGCCCCAAGAAAGAACTCCATCACCTACCTCGGTGGAAACTCATAGATGAAATTATTGTTGGCCAATCAAGACATGCAAATTGGTATGTCAGTCCCCCCTCCTAGGTCAGCTGAATTCAGTTCTATCCTACTGGACATGAAGGGTAAGAGTGTGCAAGATGCAAGAATGGAGGCTTGCAAGGAGTTCTTAGATGACAATGCATTTGTAAAGACTCCTGTATTCTTGCAATTGGCATGGAGGATGAAATTTGAGGAATATCAAAATAAATGCAAGGAGAGAAGAGAACTAAGGCCTGATAGGTCAGATTAGGAGAATGATGAAGAAGTGAAAACTGAACTAATGAAAGAGTTCAAAAACATCACTCCTGAAGAAGGAAGACAACTAGTGAATCAGGCTGGTGTTTTGATTTTTCCTGAATAGGGCATCGCAGATGTAGTGGCTTTCAATGCCATTATAAAGTCCAAGAATCCTTTTCAGGATTATAAAGAAGAAGTTAAGACAACATTACAAAACTCTTCCTTCAGTGAAGAATATGAGACCTTGGCAATTTGGGCATTGGATCCACAAGGAAGAAAGCCAGAAATTATTGATATTAATCCAAATTTCAAAGGAGGATTAATAATAAAGAGGGATTCATAGACTACAACAACTAAAGCCACTAGTTTAACTGTGAATGCAGCCAAGTTGGCCCAAAATA